>JARQOD010011950.1:0-21445 GCA_033576555.1 Oophaga sylvatica
CGGCGGCGTCTAAAAACACTAAAATGACAAATTCCCCGGGCCCGGATGGGATAACCCCATAGTACTGCAGGAAAATTAAGTACTTAAGTAGCCATTATTTTTAATCTTTAAGGCTAAGTGAACGATCAGGAATAATTGCTTTTTTCGCGGTTTTTTTCCGGGGTTTTTTTCCGCGGTAAAACGCGATAAAAAACGCAAGCATTAACATCCATAATGTTAATTTTCCGCGTTTTGGACATGTTTTTTTTTTTTTTTTCCGCAAAAAAAAGCTTCGGGAAAAAATACAACTGTTCATTAAATTTAGCGTAATCGGGGTGATTCCGCCGCCATGGAATGCATTGAACGCTTACTTTCCGCATGTGGCTAGCCCACCATGCGCAATTAAAAAGCTTCAGTGCGATGCCCAGGGTTGGGAGAGGAGCTCTCCTCCAGGCCCGGGACCATATCCCTGGTTAAAATAATAATTAAAATAATAAATAATGAATTCTACCTTCCGGCGGCCCCCGCCCTTCCGGGCCCCGCAGCCTTCCCGCCTTCACGACCCCCGGCAAATTCCGTCCCAAGATCCTTTCGAGAATCACCCAGAGGCATACGGTCTCGCGAGAGCTACGTCATCGGTGTGATTTGTCGCAAGCACTCCTGGGACCGGATTGCCGGGAGCGGCTGAAGGCGGACGGCGCGGGGGCCCGGGAAGGTGCGGGGCCGCCGGAAGGGGGGAATATCTTATTTATTTTTTTTTTATTATTTTTACATTGATCTTTTTTATTGATGCGGCTAGGCGGCAACAATATAAAAATGGTCACCACTTGTCAAACCTTGTTTGCTCGTGTGACCAAACCTGCAATCATTTTCAAGGAGCTACAGTTCGTAGGAAAACTAGCATTCTGCAAGCTAATTGCTTGCAAAACGCTATTATTCTGGCGGGATCGCATAAAAAAACGTGCGTATTTTCCTGCGGGGAAGTGCGGGATTGCCGCGGAAATTTTCCGCGGCAATTCCGCAACGTGTGAACCTTAGCCTAAAGATTCCATAATAACGGGGTCTGTACCACAGGACTGGCGTATAGCAAATGTGGTGCCAATATTCAAAAAGGGGCAAAACTGAACCTGGAAATTATAGGCAGTGAGCTTAACAATCTACTGTGGGTAAAATCCTGGAGGGTTTTTTAAGGGATACTATATTGGAGTATCTGAGGCTGATAACCCATGCACAGTATCAGCATGGGTTTACGAGGGACCGTTCTTGTCAGACTAATCTGATAAGCTTTTAATGAAGGGGTAAGTTTCAGGGACTGGACCAAGGGAATGCAGTGGACGTGGTGTTCATTGACGTCTCAAGCTTTTGATACAGTGCCACACAAAAGGTTGATAATAAAATGAGAACAATGGGGATAGGGGAAAATATGTGTAAGTGGGTTAAGAACTGGCTCATGGATAGAAAAACAAAGGGTGGTTATTAATGGAGCACACTCGGACTGGGTCACGGTTAGCAGTGGGGGTACCACAGGGGTCAGTATTGGGGCCGCTTCTCTTTAATATATTTATTAATGACCTTGTAGGGGGCATACAGAGTAGTATTTCAATATTTGCAGATGACACTAAAACTCTGCAGGGTAATAAATACAGAGGATAATTTTTATATTGCAGGAGGATTTATGTAAACTAGAAGCTTGGGCGATAAATGGCAAATGAGCTGTAATGGGGATAAATGTAAGTCATGCACTGGGGTAGAACAAACAAAATGTATATTATGTGCTTAATTGTAAAACCACTGGGCCATACTGTCACAAAAAAGACCTGGGTGTTTGGGTGGACACAAACTCACATTTAGTGGCCAATGTCAGGCAGCTGTGCCAAGGCAATAAAATAATGGGATGCATTAAAAGAGGCATAGATGTCATGAGGAGAACATAATTTCCTCTATACAAGTCACTGGTGCGACCACACTTAGAAATATGTGTGCAGTTCTGGTCTCCGGTGTACAGTCATGGCCAAAAGTTTTGAGAGACAACAAATATATATTTTCACATGATTCTGCTGCCCCTTGGTTTTTATGTGTGTTTTGACAGATGTTTTTATCACAGACAGAAAAATAATAATTGAAAACATATGAGTAACAAAAGTTATATTGGACAGTTAGAATGAGTTAATGCAGCAAGTCAATTTGCAGTGTTGACCCTTTTCTTCAGGACCTCTGAAATTCCCCTGGCATGCTCTTAATCAACTTCTGGACCAAATCCTGACTGATAGCAGTCCATTATTGCACAATCAATGCTTTTTATTTTGTCAGAATTTTTAGGTTTTTGTTTGTCCACCCGTCTCTTGATGATTGACCCACAATTCCTTACTAAAATTTAAGAAGGGACTGGATGCCTTTCTTGAAGAGTATAATATTACAGGCTATATTCACTAGTTTCCTAGATACTGCATTGATCCAGGGAGTAGTCTTGATTGCCGTATGTGGAGTCGGGAAGGGAATTTTTTTTTCCCCAATGTGAAGCTTATGTTTGCCACTTGGGGTTTTTTTGCCTTCCACTGGATCAACATGTTAGGGCAGGTTAGGATAGGATATGGGTTGACTAGATGGACTTAAAGTCTTCCTTCAACTTAATAACTATGTTAATAGTATCAAATGTCGCCTCTGTAGCTGTGGTTAATAAATTTTTATAGGGCAGTCAGAGGCATTGGGTGGCATAAGGAGAGGATGGGCAAGTGTTACCAGAGCAGCCACACCTGGCAATTTCACTTGTTAAGGTCCAAAATGCTCCTTTTTGCTGGTGTATTTTTTTTTAAGAACAGTTAAAAGTGGCATTTAGTAGATGCACAGCATGATAGAAGCCAGCATTTTTTTGGCTGACATGTCATCGCTATATGGTCCAGCATTGTAACAAAGTCCATGTGTAGTAGGCAAATTTTTCCTGTGCTAGAATTTCATTTTTTTTCAGCAGTGAAATATTATACAGTATTTATACTAAGCCAGTTGTGCATAAAAAAGCCAGACCTGGTTGGTTAGAAATAACATTGCTATATGATACTGCAGTGTAAGAAGTTCATCTGTAGGTGGGCAAATTCTCCTGCGATAGTAATACTGAAAAGTTGTTTCAGCAGTGAAAGATTATATGGCATTTATTTTTGCTCCAGTCATTCTCACACCAAAAAAGATAGATTTGGTTGGTTAGAAATAACAACTCTATAATGCTACTGCAGTATAAGAAGTCCATCTAAGGTGGGCAAATGTTCCTGCGATACTAATCAGCAAGGTTTTCTCAACAGGGATATATCATTCTAATTTAAATGGGCAAAGCACGTGGTAAGGGCAAGGGAAGTGGATGTGATGCTGATGTGAACGCAGAGGCCGAGGCCGTGGGTAAAGAGAAATTTGTGCCTGCTGCGGGGGCACAACAAACACACACGTCATCTTGACTTAGCTTTCTGTCTCACTTTGAAAGGGGAGCATGGAACATCACTCTTGAAGCCAGGCAGTGTGGGAAAGGTTGTTGGATGGATAGCAGATAATGCTCCAGTCACTTTGCCAACACTATCCTGTCTTCCACACTGTCCAGTGTCAGTAGCCATGATTCTGGACCACGTAATCTCACCCTAAACCCCTACCTCCCACCATGCCGAGACATTTCCATTTATAGATTCTGGCCTCTCACCCTGCCACTTCAAATAGAACATATGAAGATTGTATGTAGCAATGCCTAATTATTTTAGCAGCCACACTCACAAGAAGGCAAAGGTGGGAAAATGCAATTTCTGTTGCAAGAGGTGGATGATGATGAGAGACAATTGTCAACAAGTGATTTACATCAGCAAGTCAGGAGGAGGACCAGGGTGCAGATGTGGTGGATGATGAAGTCCCTGACCCCAACCTGGGAAGGTGACATGTGTAGAGCCCAGCTGTGCCTGGATTCTTACTTCCCAGAGGGATGCACATGAAGGTAATGACAACTAGAGGACACAATATGCATACACACATCTTCACCAATCCCTAGAGCCACCGGGGAGCTTTTGTAGTGTATATAAGGATGGTGAAGACACAGAGAGCAGATTAGTTCTCTCAGAGAGGGGAGAGAGAGATTAGTTTGAGTTTAGTTCTCTTGGAAGTAAGGAAGAGAGAGAGAACAAGCTGTTGTTGAAAGAACTGAAATCTGCAGCTCCTAGCTTAGTTCAAACGTGTGGAGGCTAGTACAAGTGGAAAGGAAGCCACTCCAGCCTAGTCAGAACTGAGTCAACCGAGTGCAGTTCAGTGAGCAAGCGTGCCGACGCTTTGAGAGTGGTGAAAAAGGAGAAGAAGCAGTCCACCATCTGTAGAGTGTGCTTATTGAGGGTCGAGTAGGACGAAAGGCGAGTGGATAAAGAAGAGAGTGACAGAGGTGGAAATAGCATTGATAGCTTACCCTCTACTCTGATTAACCGGACACGGGTCCGGGCTTGCTGGATCCTTCACCGACTACAGGAGATCCGGGAGATCCTGTGGAAACTACAAGTCGCAGGAGCCCATAGGTGTTGATACGTGGTGGGTTAGGAAGACTGGAGTCTGGCAGGATCCGCCATTAGAGACTGTGTTCTTCCAATAGAAGGCCCTACACAAAGTCCAGCCAGGTGGTAAAGTTGAAGACAGAGTTAGGCCTCGTTTCATAAGGTCAGAGACTCACATTACAGGAGTAAGGAGGCCTACACCTACTCAGTGGGAAGAACTAGACGTGCATCCTTCACCTGCCGCCACACCGGGACGTGCCTGCAATTCAATCAGTAAAGGTACAGAAGAGACTTTTGTGTGTGTGTTCCCATTTATTACTCCTGCGGCCGAGCTCCCCTCCTCCGTCCTGCACCCCTACACAGCTTAATTACCCTGAAGGTCCCCAGCCTTACCTGTGGAAGGCTTTACACCTTGTGCCCAATATCAACCTTCAGTGGACCTATACAGCACGCTGGTCACCCTGACCAGGAACCACAGGTGGCGTCACGAACATTTACAAACACTTTAATCCCCTGTAAATATCCCACATTTAAAGGTGAGCCCCAGGGTCACGGGACCGAGCGCAGCTACTGTGACATCCCCCATAGAGTGAACGGGCTCGGTGCCGAGTACTAACTGCCCTGGCGGCGGTCATCTAAATTGGCGTCACAAACAGGATCTCGTGCCCTGCAGCACGGAGTGATTGTGCCGTTGCCCCGGTACGTGTGCCTCACTAAAGACTGTCCTATTTGTGGTGAAGATTTCCCACCATTGTCCGCCATTGCCCGCCAAATTGCAGTGTTATGGCTGAAGAGAAGGAGGCGTACCTGTAAAAAAGCGGCTGAGTCCCGGACACGCCCCCAAAGCTGACGCGGCGGCAGGTCCTTGAGAGTTCAGTGAACGCTCTGTTGTCAGAGCGCCGGCGACGAGGTCCTTTACACCGCTGTGCCCTTCAGAGAAGGTAGCCCGTTTTACTAGGGGGGTGCCAAGATGTCGCAGCAACAGGCCGACGGCGGATAGCCCCAAGTTGTACCAGCAGGCCTGAAGGCAGGTGAAAAGAGTTCCCCCCCAGGGCTGTGGCCCCAATAATACCGATAAAATTTCCATATATGCCCGGAGCAAAGTGGCCTCCCCAGTCAGCGGGGTTTAAGCCAGACCCCTGTCAGGGTTTAAGCGCAAATATCAGATAATGGAAGCACCATTTAGGAAACAAAGAGTGAGTGGTAGGAGACACTGAGGTCGCAGAAGGGAATAAGACTTGGACGCAGCAGTCGGGTCATACCTGCAATTTTTAAAGTCCAGAAATCTTTGAGGACCCCCCTGAAAAGATCTGGAGAGGTTTACCAATGCCCAAAACCAGATGACGCATTGGGCTACACCTGTCGACTACAAGGGGGCCCTGTGAGCTCTGCGGTTAACCCATAAGTGTCCCAATGAAAAATAAAATGTTAAAAGAACAATTTGTTCGGGGGTGGGCCCAAGCGAAACAAACTGTGCATTGGGGTCCTTTTTCACCTGACGTACCTTTGTTCCTTAAGGATAGGCTATAAAAGGACTGGACCCCGGAAACGCCGGATGGCAACCCAGTGTCCCCGGGTGAAGCCACTCTAAAGCCAGCAAGCATCCCCTTTTCCCCGCTGGTTGGGAAGCCAAAACGAGGGGGCCCCCCTACTGACTGGACTTCTGCGCTCGAATGCGCCCTGACCAAAAAACCTGGCCCTGAATGAGTCCCCCGCAACTGCGAAAGGAGGGAAGAAGGAAGACCTGCTAGCTGACTGCCCAAAGGTTGTCCCTTGGAGAGCCGGAGGAGAAGGAGGGCGCGCCCCACCGGAGGAGGACACCCACGACCAGCACCATCCTCGCCGGGATCATCTGCACCGTTGCACGAGAAGGCACCTAGCACACAGTGTCCTTTAAACAGCAGAACCTGGGTCCGAGGGCCAACACCCGGGACTAGACTCTCAGGCCCTTCAGACTGGAACCCCGCGGTTTGGGGGAGGAAGACCTTTCCGCCATCATTTGGACTGAATCACCATACCTGCGCATGGACACTGGATTCAGGTAACCATCTACCTGATTCCTGATAATAGATTTTGGTCCATGGCAGTTCCGCCCCCGAGCCCTATTTGCGTATAAGCCTCTAATGGCCTCCCTGTTGAATACTCGGACCCAAAAACGTGGAGGGTAAAAGTGGGTTAGAGGGAGCGAAGGACCAGGGCTTTAGTAGAAAACTGTAAAGGGAAAAAAATGGCTTAATTGGGTTTAGGTACCAATTATCATAACGTTGGGGAATTGTGTTTTTGCTCCAACAGCCGCCGAGTTGCCAGGCTGAAGCAAAAGGGAGTGACCGAAGGAGATCGGCCCGCCTGATGTGCCAGCAGCAAGGAAACGACCGGTGGTGAATTGGTATGTAGGGTGACAGACCCGAACCCATTGTGAACCCCAAATGAGTGAAATGTTATTTGGTTAGAGCAGCAATAGGCTGAGGGACAAACTACAAACAGTATAACCCCTTTTGTTCAAACATAGCCCCTCTTGACTGCTAGGGGGGTAGTGGAGGGTCAAATGGGGAGGTGCCAGTACGTCTTCTCAACTGGGGGAAGATAAGTGAACTTACCACATATGCCATGTTGCAAATTCACAGTAGATAACAACTCCTTCACTCGACGGAGCCTTAACCCCCCACAACCACGAAGGAAAGGCCCAGCAACCCAGGTGGAGGATTGGTGTCGCAGCTCCTTTGGGGCAGACACCCTCCGCCCACAAAACAGGGAGTACTTCGAGTGGTACAGGAGATACAGGTATTTAGAAAACACCCACTTGACTTTGGGAAAATTTTAAAGGAGTGCAACACCATATCCCACAGGCAAAACCCCCCCCCCATTAAAAACGTTACAGGCCTATACCACCGTCACTACCAAAAAGCCAAGGAATGTTGCGTGATATGAAGGAAGCAGGGGTGATATGGGATAGTTGTATCCCCTGGGCAGCACCTTAGTCTAGTCATAAAAAGGATGGAAGCATGTAATTGTGTTTGTTACAAAGAAATCGATTAAATAAAGATGCATACCCTTTACCCACGCATTGAGGAATCCTTACTGCATTAAGACTGAATTATTTTCCACCCTTGACCTCATAGTGGGTACTGGCAAGTGCTTGGCTGAGGGGGATCGGGAAAAAACGGCTTTCACCACCCCGTGGGACTCGTGATTTGAAGAATGCCGTTTGGACTCGCAATGCCCCTGGAAAGTTCCAAAAGTGATGGAAGGGCCTGGGACATTAACTTTGAAAGGTATCCAAAGTAGAAGATCACTTGGACCTGGCGGGAGGTATTCGAGTCACTGTCCAAGTATAGAGAAACGAAGCCTTCAAAGTGCCATCTGCTCAAAAAAAAGGTTACAGTATTGGGACATATTGTCAGTCAGAAGGAGTAGAAGCCGACCCCGAAAGGTCCCCGCCACCAGAAATGAAGCCGAAAACCTCAAAGAGGGTGTCATTCTGGGATGACAGGAAACTACGGAGGTTTGTGAAGGACTAACCAATAAAGCGCGCCTCTGCAAGGACCTCCTGGTAGGACAGTCCCTCAGGGCAGAAAATTCTCCATTCCCGGGTAAAGAACAGGCTGAGGCTTTAAGGAGATGAAGGAATCCTGAAGGCGACGAGATCTTGCCTACCCTGACTACAGCCAGCCGTTCCTGCTGACACTGTGCCAGGAACAAGGATTGGGACTGTCCTCAGTCAAGAAAAATGGCAAGAAAAAGTCTCGCATATGCAAGCAGGAAGCCGCCCACCGAAGGGAATCCAGAAAACTACGCAGTTATGTTAGTTCCTGGCCCCTGGTTGGGCCATTACTGAAAGATTCAAGCTTACCTAGCCCCAGCAAATTCCGGCCTCACTGACAATAACCCCTTGACCATTTGAAACAGCTAAGTGGGACCATGGGCAAACGTTGATGGCTCGGCTGTCAAACTATCAATTTACAATCAATACAGGGTGGGCCGAAGAAGCCAACGCGTGCCCTACCAGAATGCCTCAGAGTCCAGGAAGGAATTGGATACCTAAAAGATTAACACCTGCCTTTCACAGAAATGGGAGATCCACGAGCAACGAGCCTGCAGGGGGGCAGGTGGAAGACGTTAAAATCCTTTCCTCACCACATGGGAAAGGGGACCAAACAGGCCCCGTTGTCCCTTCAAACTTGAATGAGCCGTTCCTTTCTATGGGAATGATTGACCATGGTTGTACCACTATCTTGGTAGCATTTGGAGGCAAATCAGAGCAGCGGATGTCTCCAACTAGGGGCAGGGAATAATCCCCAGCAATATTGCATATGCTGGTGGAGAAGGGATAAGGGGTAAATGAGGCTAAAAAGATGGCTCTTCTAGTGCAATATTACCTATGGTAATCACGGTTGGTGGGTTAGTGGAGCAAAACTGCTCGTCCGGCGCTTGTTGGGAAACCAGGGAGTGCGGCGCTGTTTTTAGACAGATTGCCGGTGGTCAGTGACCCGGGAAGTGAGTTTGGGGACCCGTATGTCCGGAAGTGACTTTGGGTGTTCCCGGTCCATGTGACCGGAAGTGACTTTGGTTGTACCTGGTCAGTGGACCGGAAGTAGTGCCCAATTCCTTTCAATGCTGTTACCCTGTGTGGTAACTAAGGAAGTGACAAGATGTGGATGACGATTTGGCGCCCCTGAAGAGGGAGAGGTGATAGGAATATTAGATGGGACAAACTAGATAGGCGCAAAGTATGCTGAATGTAATGAGGATGCCCCAAAAGGTAATATAGGCAAAGCCTCAAACTAATGGAATACCTAATCTGACATATATTAAAATAAATACATTATTTACTGTGGCTCTTTTATAAATAATCTAAAGGAACCATATGAATTAATAGGCATGCATCTATGGTATGGTCAGAATTATAAGATGACTAACTGTATATAAAAGTAGCTTTCTAGCCGATGTAAAAATTTAAAATAAGTCATAATCTAACAAGTGGGAAAATTCTATATAACAATAAATGGAAAATTTTAACTGTTTAAAGCAAGTATTACTGACATAATATCCATGGGTCCAATACTGAATCCTTTTCACGCTGTCTCGGCTAGAGGTGGACCGGGGTTATGCTGCCCCAAACGGGGGGTCCTGACTAGTCCCTCACGGAGGGTATGTTATGGTACGAGGTCCGGCCACCACAAACCCTGTCTCCTATAAATCCCTGCCACGTAATCTAGTCCTTGAAGGACCCTGATTACCAAAGGGAAATGGACAGGTAAAGGTAAAAAACAGTATAGACAAACGAGACAGCAGGGGAAAAAGTTAATATGTTTGCATACAACTTAAAACACAGAGGGAACCAAAGTTAGGGATAATATAACAAGGTGGGAGAAACAACAAAAAGACTCTTAGTTAAGTCTTCCAGAACCGATCCTACTGCAGTCTGTTGAATTTTAACCATCTAACCAGCAACTGGCAGCTAATAAAGGAACTAATTAGAAATAATCAAAAGCAGCCGGGCGAGGCTGGACCTGTCTTAGCAAAGAGCTGGTAAAATTAACTCCCCATTACCAAACAAAAGAAACAGCAATCAGCTGCGAGAAGTCAGAATGTGCATCGCGAAATCTTCGTGGCGATGCACCATGACAGTACCCCCCTTTACGAGGGGCCCCGGACCCTCAGGGCCAGGTCTGTCCGGGTAATTGGAAGGTCGAACCAATGATCTGCGTTAATCTCGACGCAGGACCCACGTCCTCTCCCAGGACCTTTCCCTTCCAATAACCAAATGAAGGGACCGGCGATTAAGAGTGAGTCAATGATCTTAACACTTGAAATTCTAAGTTACCTTGACCACCATGGAGGAGGAGGTAGAATGCGGAAAACTGGCGCCACGTACCTCTTAAGCAACGATTTGTGGAATACATTTTGGTTTTTAAATAGGAGGGAGGTCCAATGAATGCCACAGGATAAAATTTAAATGATCCGTATGGACCGATGAACCTGGGGACCCATTTGGCAGGAGGGAACTTTGCTTTTATATTCTTTGGTAGACAACCACACCAGATCGTTCACACCTAGGTCCCCGGGCCAGACACTTCCTCCTTCAGACCTCGCTTGAAACTTCCCCATACATCAGACCATTCAGCACTTCCTCCCAACTGAAGCAAGTGACGAGAGAATGTTCCCTCAGGAACCCAGATGGACGGGTATGTGGGGTTTAGAGCGAGCACAAAACTCACAGGAGCGACAAAATTTTTACCTTCTTTATTTAAGTAGGCCACCAAAACCGGGAGAAAGGGATCCCAGTTGCTTTATCCTGGGGGGTCCTGCTAAAAACAGAACTATATGTGCCCGATAACTTTTTTGTTTAACTGATTAGGAACAAACAGTTTCCCCCGGAGGTCCTACAGGGGCGTCCCCCTGAGCCTCCAACACCTCTCCTCAGCTCAGGGACACAGCCGACCCCACCACTCCTTCCTGAAGGGTAGGAACCGGTATCCTCTTTCCGGCCCTGGAAACTACGGAAAAGGCATCGGAAAATTTTTTGAGCAGTATAGTCGATGAGGAGGTAACTTTTGACCCCCCTCCCTGGAAAAAACTCCCCAAAGTCCTCCAAAAAGGAGGCAAAGCCTAGGCACGGCCGCACGAGACCGTGTTCATGCGTTTTCTTGCAAAATTCACCCCACTGGCTTATCTTTTGGATTGCCAATCAATCACTGGGTTATGTTTAGCCAAGCAGGGAAGTCCAACACAATAGGAGTAGGAAGACCCTCCAACACATAACAAGAAAACTGTTCTTTATTTATTGCCCTCTCGAAGGTTTATGTATGAACAGCTTGTACAAAGACCTTGAGGGGCTGGCTCAATGAAAGTATAGGGACGGTTTGGCCAAACACTCAGTTGCATACCTTGCCCTGGGCAAACCAAGGTCCACCATATTTTGCCCCAGACCCATTCAAAAGAACAAAAATCCTTTTAACTCTCGCACCAACCCAACCTCGCAGGCAGAGAAATTGGAGGACCTGGGGTCGAAATACCTATCCCGGTTGTCGTCCACCACACAACCTGGGATTAACGTTTTTTCGGTGACTTTTTTTCAATGGGCACGGGAGGGACACCCCCCAACAAAATGTCCCTTCTCCGCGAAGAAACCCTTCTTTTTGCGGCGCACCGCGATTCCCCCCAACAAAATGTTTCCCACCCAACGCATAGGTTCCTCAGAACAGACAGGGGAACCTCCATATAAGGGATTAGTAGGGGTGGGTAAAACAGGGGGCGGAGTTACCTCGCACCCCCCCGAAGCCGTATCAATTCGAATAGCAAGGGCCATAGCAGCCTCCATGACGGAGGAGAATCTACTAGCCAAAAAATCTTTTATTTGTCGATAACCCTTGACAAAATGGCTCCTAAAGCTGGGTATTCCAGAGTATCTGTGGCCCAACAAACTCAAAGAAAATTCCCCCCGGAGATCCCCTGCTGTTCCTACTAACTTCGTTTCGCAAGGGAGACCATCCGGGTTCATCAACACCGCCCAGGGCAGCAAAAAATCATCTATGACTGGAGGGCCGGGGAGCCAGAAAGAGAGAACGCCCAGGATTGGGGTTCCCCTTGTAAGAGCGAGTGACAATTCCCACCCTCTGCTCCTCACCTCCCCGATGACCGAGGCCGTAGCCGAAAGTACAATTTAAAATTGCCCCCAAAGGTAAAAAATTTTCCCCCCACCATGAACCTGTGGGAGAGCAACCTTGGTTAGATCTGGTTTGCTCCGGGGGGGACAAAACCTTGGATTAATGTCCGTAAATCCTGGACAATTCTGCAATGCGGGCAACGGCTAGGGGATCCATGGTAGTAGGGAAATCTATGTTGGGCCGGGGTGAAAATGTCACGCGTTAGCAGATGTATAAATAATAATGTCAGTAATCTACAAGTGGGGACAATTTATATAACATATAAATAGGTAACTTTAAAACATGTATATATAGCTAGTATTACTGCATAATATCCTGCGGTCAAACTGAATCCTTTTCACCTGTCCGGCTAGAGGTGGACGGGTTTGCTGACCCTAAACTGGGTCCTGAATCCCTCCCGGAGGTATGTTAATGGTACGGGTAGGACCGCGTAAACCCTGTCTTATAAACCTGACCACTGTAACTAGTCCTTAGAAGGACCTGTTACCACCATGGAATGGCAGGTAAAGGTTAACAAACGTTAACAAAGAACAGAAGGGGATAAGTAAATACTGTCTTGCTAAACATTAAAACAAGAGGGAAACTAAAGGCAGGAATAAACTAAACAAGGTGAGGAGAAACAACAAAAGACTCTTAGCTTAAGTCTTCCAAAAACCGTCCTATCTCATCTGTATGAATTCTTTCACCGGATTAACGCAGCTGACGCTATATAAAGGAAGCTAATTAGAACTAATCAAAGCACCGGGGAGGCTGGACTAGTCTTAGCAAAGGTAGGTAAATTAACTCCCCATTACCAAACACAAAGAAACAGCAACTCAGCTGCGAAATCGAATGTGCAATCGCGACAATCTTCGTGGCGATGCACCCATGACAATTGGAGGAGTCCAAACTGCATAAAACTGAGAAATAAAAGGGAAGAAAAGGCGAAAAAAAGGGGGAAAAAATAGGGAAAAGGATCAAATTAGGGGGTGACGGTATTTTTTTTACCGCCAAGAAGAAAGGTTGGTGTAAAAGAAATTTTCAGTGGGTCTGAGGAAGGAAAAACACTCCGTTAGTTACTTATAAATAAGCCTCCATCTCGAAGTTGAGACCTTTGGGTACTTTGTTAAGGTGAGATCCAGAATGTTTCACGCTGTTTTAGCATTGGATGTGACCACCCCTTTGGGGGGAACCTTCCGATTACCTGGAACCTTAGTTAAGAAACAAGTGCCTGGCTTCCTTGAAGTGTGCCCGGTAAGGAACCAAATTTGCCAATTGATGGGGATTTGTGGCTCGAAATGCGATTTGAGGTTTGGGGTTTCAAACCCGTACGTAACCCCAGGGGCATTTAATACATAAAGACAAAATGGTTTCGCATGTGAAAAAAATCCCTAATGGGGAAGGATTGCCTGACACTCATTCCCTTAATGTGTTCGAGCACACATACAATTGAGACATGGAAAAAGTCCTTCATTGGTCTTCGATTGCGTGTAAGGGAAGAAATATTAGGTCTGTGTCACTCTAACCAAGGTCCTTGATATTCCTAGGCGTTGGACACATTAAAGGGGATTTTGAATGGATATTTGGGGTATGCTTTATTCAAGAGAGGCCAGTTTCTTGTGGATCAAGTATGAACCCTCTGTAAAGAGGGGTGTGGCTGTGGACAAAAGGATCTAAAGGTTTTTGATGATCTGGTGATGGTGTTGGGGCGCAAGTGCTTAGTATTTCGGATGCCGTAGTTTTATATTTTCTAGTTGAAATTTGTCAGACATTTCGTAGCTGGAGGCCATTGTGGTCAACCGATTCTTGTTACTCTTTTGAAACGGTGAGCGCGAAGGCTCTGTTAGTGGAATTGGGTACAAACTGTCTATTCCAGAGAGTGTTGAATCTGTGGGTTAGTTAAAAAAGTCTAAGGGGTCTACCTGAGAGTCTTTGTGGACCGGTGTAAGGAATATATGTTCAAATGTTGAAAGTGTGAATTTTAGTTCTTGTCTAAACTATTTATAGTGCTAGAAAGTGAGGAGGATGTTGATTCCCAACCACGCAAAAAAGTCTTTTTAAAAATGCCATGTAAGGTGTTTTGGAATTGGGGGTTCAGTAAAAAACTTCTCAATCGATCCAATGAGATTTTGCTTATGAGGCGAAAAAAAAAATTTGGATCCCATGGCGGTCCCGCAAGTTGGTTGTAAAGTATCCTCAAAGCGAAAATAATTTTCTCTTGGACTATATCTAGAAGGTTAGGCAAATTCTGAAGCCATGTTCATGTTAGCCTTCTTTAAGGTAAGGGGAGGCGTTCGGTTGCCTTTGTCATGGTATAGATTGTGTAAGACAATTTACATCAAGTTACAGGAATACTTTTGGTTCCACGGATGAGGCCGGTTTTTTTTTCGAAATCACTGGGCCCAAGATGAAAGATCTGGTGCATGGGTATGAGGTGTTAAATTTTTTTCCAAAAAATGGAAACGGTTGGGAGGATGGAATCTGGGGCCACAATAGGGGTCCAGGGGGTTTGTGTAAATTTTTTGTGATTTGGGTAGAATAACAGTACTGGAGGACTGGGTGTGGTTTGTCAAAAAGTTTTTTGTTTGGCATTTTCATTTATTCTTAATTTAATCTCGCTTTGTTTGCTCCCTTATATTTTAATGCTTATCAGCTAAAATCCGTGGGGGGAAATACAATCCATTGCACCTTAATATGTTACTCCTATCTTAGGTTTTACCAAAAAACATTGCTTTCAAGGTCTTATTAGATTTTTGGCCAATTTTCCTGAAAGGGTATGCTATTGTTTATGTCCTTTGCTTTTTTGTCTTCCATATATAAACCCCTTCTCTTTTTTTTTTGTCTTCTACCCTGTACCTTGATGATCCTATTGTATCCACCCATACTATTGTATTCTCAAAGGATTTTTTTTAAATAGCATTTCTGTAATATTTGTAATATTGTAATTAAATCATTTTTCTTTGTTTTATTTTTCCAGCGCCATATGAAAAGGATAGTCTGCGAAACATCTTTATTTGGTGTCGCCACGATTATAATAAACTTTTTCTTTTAAGCATATTTCCCTTTCTCTAAGGGTGCAGGATTTAGACTACCACTCCTGATTGGTAGACTGTACAATCAATACCTTGAGTTCCCACCAATTGTACCCCAGCCTATCTTAGGCCCTTTCACCCTCTTGTGCCCTGACGGCGACCTCCGGAAAATTTTTTTGTCCAACTGCATCCGGCAAATTAAATGCGGATGCGTTTTTTTTTTGCTTGACTTTCATTGCGCCGGATGGCGCCTGAGTCGTCTTGTATCGTTTTTGTCCGGTTCCGGCGGAAATGTACATTCCGCGGCCGGACAAAAAGGAGCATGTAATGTTTTTTTTTTTTTTTGCGGAGCTGCCTGATGTGTGAAGCGGAAACAATAGAATTAATGGAACGGTAGACTTTTGGCAATCGGCAAAAGTTGATCCGGATTCTGGAATGAGGTTCTACTACACTACATATATACACTATACACTACTCTTTTTTTTCTTGTCTCCCGGGCATAAAACCCCTTTTTAGGGTTCAAAAGTTCAGGTCGAATCAGCAAAAAAAGGATCGTTGATCAGTTTTTTGTTTTTACGCCGGATCTCCCTTCAGGCATAGGACGGATCTGCCTGTAAAAAGGGGAAAGAGTGTAAAGGGCCTTACGGGCAAGCCCCGGAAAGCCCATGGATCGGAACTTGGTTTGTTGGAACCAAAGCAATGTTACTACGAAGATTGGGACCAAAAAAACGGAACATTAAGGGAGTACAAGCCTGCGTGGGGAAAATGTCTCAAAAAGTAAGGGAAAAAACAAGAGGATAATACAGCAAAAGTGCGCCAGCGAACCTTTCTTGCTTGGAGAAATTGTGTGAAAAGAAAAAAGGAGAATGCACAAATTAGATGATCAATGGAAAGAGAGCCCTATGTTTGCAAAATTCAAGTTTTGAAACAGGAAAATTGTATCTTAGTAGAGAGGAGAAAAAACGATACAACTGACCAAGATACCTAAAGCTATGTCCGATCTATTAAAGCTTCAAGAAGAAGAACCTGTCGTTGACAAAGGAAGAGGTGGAGTATACTACGGTTAGAATTTTCCCACGATTGGCCTCGATTTGAGAAGCTGTAATCATTCCGTCTCCAATTCTACAACCCAAGAAGCACTCCAACATCAAGTTGAGCCAGTTGTTGCAAAAATATTCAAGAGGAACCCTCAGCAGAACTAAGACGTGGAATCTCAAAGTTGGGTCTCAGGAAAAGAATCCCTGGGAGACGAACCGCATCCCCTTGCAAGTTGCTTGCCAGATCCCTAGAGAGGTTAAGGCAATATTATAATTTACCTGCACGTAGGACAACAGGTCAATTGCTACCTCACCTAAAGCAACACCACGTAGGTCAGTAGCATGACAAAGGGCATTACCTGTTGGTACCGAGAGTAGGCTAACAAATTAAAAACAGTTAACTAGAGTCAAGTTGTATATAAAGTAAATAAATTTTGTGAAATTTTTAATATGAACTGTTAGCAATTTTAAATTCTTGCCTCCCGAAGGGAAGTGTTCACTTTTATTTAATGTTAAGTTGATTCAAAAATGTCTTTCAGCCCGGGAGTGTGTGTTTATAGGGGGGAATTAAAGCCCAACTTGCCTGGATTTTACTTCCCAGGGGTGCATGAATAATGACCACTAAGGACCCCTTGCTACACACTCTTCACCAATCCCAGAGCACCAGGGAGCCTTTTGTTGGATATAAGGATGGGTGAAGGACCGAGAGAATTAGTTCTCTCAGAGAGGAGAAGGGAGATTAGTCGGTTTAGTTCTCTTGGAAGTAAGAAGAGAGAGAAAACAGCGTTTTAAAAGAAACTGAAATCGCGCCCTAGCAGTTCAAAGTGTGGAGGCTAGTCAAGTGGAAAGGAGCCACCCAGCCTATCGAACGAGTCAACCGATGCGTTCGTGAGCAAAACGTGCCACCTTTGAGTGGTGAAAAAGGGAAGAAGCAGCACCATTGCTAGAGTGTGCTTATGGAGGGTCGAGGTAGGACGAAAGGCGGGGAAAAAGAGGTGCAGAGGTGGAAATAGCATTGAAATTGGGAAAAATCAAACATTCAGGAAAGTCGGGAAAATCTTGCTTGGATAAATGGCGACTTTGCCTTTAGGGTCGATGGGTTTCGTGAAACCTAAAACTTTCTCAAAGTCAGTCGAACGAAGTCGGCCGACTAACGGAATGGCGGGTGAGTTGAAATCCGACCCAAGAAGTCAAGGGGAATAAAATTTGGGGAGGTAGTGGAGGCAGTAAAAACTTACGTGCCATTTCAATCCCAAAACGACATCAATTATTTTATTAAGCTTGTAACCTTAATTAACTTTATAATAATAGTAATTAGTAACGCATTGAAAACGGGGGTTTTTGGTAAAGTTGTGGGGGGGCGTGCGGTCCGGGGTTTTCGTGGGCCACCAAAAAGGGTTCAGTACCCTTTTAACAATACCACAATTCATGAAGCTCCAATACGGCAAAAATATAGGTTAGTACAATGAAATACTTCCTTCTTCATTTATGATATATCTTTTAAATTCTACAATGCTAAAAAAAACGGACGTATAGTTCTCCATACAGTATTATGGGCACCACATAGGCCCCCATACGAATAATGAACCCATTTTGTCAATACGAATGGGCTCAATATAATGCTCCATACAGAATACCCCTTAGTCCCATATGATCCATATATAAAGGGCCCTATATGATGCCCCTAAATAATGAACCCCAATAGGCCTAAAATTTTTCTGGGCCCCATATGATGCTCCCATTATGTCCCCCATGGTGATCTCCAGTTATAATGGGCCTATCTATATGCCAAGTGTATGTGGGCCCATTATAATTCTCCAGTGTATAATGCTCCCCATATATTGCTCCAACCATTAAAAAAATGAAATACCCTCCTCCTGGGCACTCTTATTTGGACTCCCAGGTCGCCATCTTCCGCTTCGCACTGTGACTGTTCGGCAAGGGCGCACGCGTGAATACGTCAAGGTCACAGCTTTGGGGAGCAGGGAGAGGTAAGTAGCAAGTGTGGGCCTGATCTACAGGGGGGCACATTGGGGCACCGGGAACTGGCACAGGGCCCCTCAAGTATGTCGTTCTCTGCCAGCGAGGGGGCCCCCCCCCATCGTTAGGGCCCGGCACTTCCGGGTGTGCCAGTGTGACCGCCCTGGGGGGGTTTTACAGCCATTTTAGGGAGTGGAAAAACTGGATTGTTGAGGTTTGGTGGGTTCAGCAGCTGCAAATGGAGCAATTGGGAACGGAGGATGAGGAGGACAAAGGAGCCATTTTGCTGGAACCTATGGGTATCAGGGAAGGTGGTACAAAATCTTTGAAACACAGGCATGGTTCATTTTAATGAGAAAACAAGTCTCAGACACGAATAATTATAATTCATGTACTAATTTGTCAAAAAGAACAACGGAGGGAAATACCGCAAGAAAAGAATATTCAAAAGAGTAATGAATGCATAAATATTTTATTAGATAAATACAAACATACTTGAAATATTAAAAAGTCGAACATATTATATTATAGAAAAGCTCAAAGTCTAGATGGATTGGAAATGTTGCCAGAGTTACACGGTTAGCAGCAAACTAACATGGGTGAGGACCCAAATGATTTTTGCATATAGGTATAATACATAGGTTCACATAATAATACGATACCAGCAATACCCCACCAAATATTGTAATTAAATCAGATTAAATAGTAGAAAAGGTTTCAGTATACTATGAACGGGTCGGAAACTGACCCAAGATCAAGGAGGGCAGCAAAATAAGCAATAACAATGGGTGACTTTTAGTAAATGACTCACCCATAGCTAGTTGTAAAGCAGGAACACGCCGACCACGTTTTTTCCGTGTTCTCGGGGGGGCGATGAATAATGAGCCTCTTCAACCCCATTTAAATAGCCACCCATAATTGCAGATGCCTCGCATGTGTGAGAAAGTCCATATCCCCCGTGGCCCGCCATGACGGCGCGCTCATGGGTGCCCCTAGACTAATGGGTGCGCAACCTCCATTTTTGGGGTTTTGCAACATGATACAGCAGACCAAATTGATTTTTAAAAATTTTTTGGGCTATCTTTAGTTATACAGCCGCCCCACGTCACAATCCATTTGTGGATACTGGCGTGACCAGGCATAGAATGTGGGAACAGTCTTCAGCTCTCGCTTCACTGTGGGGTTACAAGGTCAGTTGTATGGTTGGAAGTTGGATGGGGGGGGAAGCAAGGGAAATTTGGGTGCCACCTCGGACGTACTGGGTATGATTTGAGGTGGAGGAGGAGAGGAAGGCCGACTTCAAGGGTGAGGAATTGATAACACAGAAGATGATTGTGATGTAGTGGTAATCCCGTGGGTTGAACACTGAGGCACACAGCTTAGTATGTCATCTGAGGAGGACACGAGGAAGTTTTGTTGGTCATACGTCCAGGTTGTAGTGATGCAGTAGGTGAGCAATGCATTCAGACGCAATGTGGGCTTAGTAGCGCAACAGCAAGTCACAGCTTAGGGGTGGCAAGGGTTTTCCTAGCCTGGGCCTTTTTGACTCGCAAAGGATGAGCCAATCACGTAATCTGCCAACTTCAAAAAAGTAGAGACTAGAGTTGGAGCGATACTTTCCGATATGCTAAAGATCGGATCGGATGGTATCGCCGAATCCTAAAAATGGCATACCGTAGATACGGAAGTCCCGTAAGTTATGGGAACAAAATGAAAACAAAAAAAAACCCCCATTCTTTCCTTGTAAACAAAAAATTTACACAAAAGAATACATATATAATTATTCATGTCATTGGAAAAATTATTATATATTTATAATTTGTATGTTTATAAACTTCTAATAGTAAAATTCCTTTGATTAAATTTTGCCGGGTAAAGCCGGCTTCAGTGAAAAGACAGAACCCCCCCCGACATAAATGACCTTGGGTAATGGGTTAAAACATTTTCTTTTCATGTCCTTTGCTACTAATTTGCACAAACAAATAAATCAGACTATGTGTCAAAATTTAACTTGGGGTTAATTTAAAGGTGTAAATTCGTTGAAAAAAAAACGGACTTTTTTGTACATTTACACCTTTAATTAACCCCTGAGGTGTGAAATTTTGACAATTCGATTTAATTGTTTGTAAAATTTTGATGCAAAGGCATGAAAAGCATGGTTAACCCATGAACAGGGGGGGCATTTCAGTCGGGTTCTGCATTTTCACAAAAGCCCAATTAAATTAGCGGTAATAACTATGTAGAAGTGTTTGAACTACAAATTTAAAATTAAATATATTGTCCAAATTCAAGACATGATAATAATATGAGGTGTAAATTGCTGAAAAAAAATGGTGGGTCCCCCCTTTTTCGCAACCAGACGAACAAAAGCCAGGAGTGGGGGCAGATAAAAAAGCCCGGGGACATTTTTTTGCCCCCCCCCGGTACTAACACTGCCCCCAACACCCAGGAAAGACAAATCTAAATTAATTCGCCCTTTCGGCAACTTGCCCGTCTATTCCCATTGCCCTGTAGCGGTGGCGAATGGGTTAAAGGGGTTAAAGCCCCTTGTAATAAGGTGACCAACCAGGTTAATAATGAGAGCTGTCAATTAGAAAACTTCAATTATTAATCCTATTGCTGAAATAAAAATAAACACACACACTTAATTAAAATATTTTAAAAGAAAAAAGACACTGTTTTTGACCATCTTTTTTTTATGCAAAAAAAACCCTTTCCTGTAATAAAAATAAAATAAAAAAGCAAAATTATTTTACCTCCCATGCCGTCAGGTCCCACGTGTAACCTTCAGAAAGGGTTAATTTTATGCAGGGACCGCGTAATGCTCAGCCTCACGTAAACCCAAAGAATGAGTTTCTTCCCCGCGAAGGGAGTAAAGGCGGGGGTCACATAACATACACCAGCATCCCGACAAGATAGCATTGCAGGTTCGTGGTTGTACGTACAGATCGCTGCTGAGCTGCCAAACAGGATCAGGCAGCGATCTGGGACACGCACTGCGGGGGTAACATCGCTTTAAGGGCCCTTCCACATAGCGATTCGCACCGGTCGTGCGGTCAATATTTTGGACGCAGCAGGAGTCACCCATATCGCTGTGTGTGAATTCAGCGACGATCGCCCGCCGGGATGCTGACGTGCAGAAAGCAGGACCTTTTTTTGATGTGGGGTTTCCCTCGAAGGCCGCATCCTGCGGTGTGAAGGCGGGAAACCACGTTCAAAAGGGGCCTGACATTTCAGCGACGATCAGCGTACCCGGCAGGGGGTGA
>JARQOD010011951.1:0-21444 GCA_033576555.1 Oophaga sylvatica
TGGACAGACCAGCACCGCTTGTAACCACCAGAGGGAGCCTCTGCTCAGAACTCATCTCAAACCCATTCACAACAGGAGCCCCTGTCCCCGCTGCTAAAGAGAAATGAATATTCACTGTTTCCCTGTCATGTGTGCATTGCCACGAAGATCGTCGCGGTTGCACATTTTGACTTCTCACAGCTGAGTTGCTGTTTCTTTGTGTTTGGCAGCTAGGGAGTTAATTCTGTCTGTGCTCGGTGCTGGGACTGGGTGCAGTTTCTCCCGGCTGCAATTGATTATTTGTTGATTGGTTTCCTTTAAATTCCTGGTTGTCTGCTTTGGGAGTTGCCAGTGAAATCCTTCATTCAGTCCACAGATAGGAATGAATCTGTATTGACTTAAGTTGAGAGCTCCTTAGTTGTTTTAAGCTCAACTTGCTTAAGTTTATTTCCCAGACCATTTATGTTCCTTCGGTGTTTGAGTGTGTATGCAAGTGAGTGCTATCCTGTCTGTCTTATATGTCTTATCTGTGTATTTAGCTGAGATCAGCCCATATCCCTTTGGTGGTAATCAGGATCCTTCTTAGGACTGATTACAGGGTTCAGGTCTGATAGGAGACAGGGTTAAGGTACTGCCACACTAAACAATCCCGCTAGCGATCACGATAACGACGCATACTAATGCGATCGCTAGCGGGATTGTTTCTATATCGCTAAGTGCGGCCACATTTAGCGATATAGTTAACGACGCTATCGCCGTTAGCGATCTTCTTAACGACTTTAGCGGTACAAAAGTACCGCTAAATCGCTAAGAAAAGGTGCCACACTAGCGATATATACTTACCCAGCGGGAGCGCCGACGAGAAAATAGGGTCCGGAACGATTCCAGCGACGAGCGAGATCACAGCAGGAAGCTCGTCGCTGGCAGATGCCGCACTGAACAACATCGCTAACGGGATCGCTAAATAGTGACGTTTTTTAGCGATCTCGTTAGCGATATTGTTCAGTGTGGCATACCCTTTAGGCTGGAGACTTGGACTTCTGAACCATTATCAGTACCTCCAAGGTAAGGGATTAGTTAGGACCCCAGTGTAGGGTCAGGTTAGACCCCGGTCCTCCTCTTTCCTGTTACAGCTGATCAAGTCCTCAAGATTAACCCTGAGTTCAACTATATCGTTTCTGCACATCTAGTCCTCAAGATTAACCCTAAAGTTCTGCAGAGATTGTGTCAGGTAAATCTATTTTATACTTACATTCTGATGTTGCTAAACTATATGTTGTATAGAGTGTGGTTCCTGTATAAATAGTTTACTGACATTGTATTCATATCATTAGACAGTGTGACATTTTCACTGGCCTTAAAAATTATCTCTAGTTACCATGGATCCAGTAGCCCAGCTGGCTCTGCAGTTGCAGGGATTATCCATGGAGCTGACGGACATTAAGTCCAAAGTTTTGTCTCCCCTGGAGCAAACCAGAGTTGAACCTAAAGTAGCTCTCCCAGATAGGTTCACTGGTGGGCGAGACAAATTTTTTACCTTCCGGGAGGCATGTAAATTGTATTTTCGGCTCGGCCGCGATCATCAGGGAGTGATGAGCAGAGAGTGGGAATTGTTATCTCACTTCTTCAAGGGGACCCTCAATCCTGGGCATTTTCCCTTCCTCCGGGATCCCCGGCTCTACAGTCTGTAGATCAATTTTTTACTGCCCTGGGATTGGTATATGATGACCCAGATCGGGTCTCTCTTGCTGAGACCAAATTACGTAAGATACAGCAGGGAGATCGTCCGGCGGAGGAATTTGCTTCTGAGTTTCGTAGATGGGCCACGGATACTCAGTGGAATGACCCAGCTCTTAGGAGCCAGTTTTGTCATGGGCTTTCTGACAAATTAAAAGACGTTTTGGCTCAGTATGAGTCTCCTCCTTCTCTGGAGGCTGCTATGGCCCTAGCTATCCGTACTGATAGACGGCTTCGGGAGAGGGGTGAGGTAACTCCACTACCTGTTGTTACTCCACCTACTACTAAAGTCCCTTATGTTGAGGTTCCCCTTGTCTGTTCGGATGAACCTATGCAGTTGGGAGGGACATCTTTTCGTAGTAGGGGATTGGCGGCACGCCGCAGGACTAGAAGGTGTTTTTTTTGCGGGAAAGAGGGACATTTTGTTGGAGAATGTCCATCCCGTGTCTTGTTAAGTAAAAAGTCGCCGGAAAACTGCTAATCCCAGGTTGTGTGGTGGACGACAACCTGGGAGTATGTATTTCATCCGCCGGTTCTTCTCAGTTCCTTGTACCAGTGGAGGTGGTGGTTGGTACTAGAGTGAAGAGATTGTCTGTTCTTCTGGATAGTGGTTCCGGGGCTAATCTGGTTGACGCTCAGTTTGCTCAGGCTCAAGGTATGCATCTGAGTGTATTGGTCAAACCGATCCCTATTTTCTCCATTGACGCCAGGCCTCTCGGCCAAGGTAGCTTTGTTCATGAGGTTCATAACATTGACCTTCGGGTAGGGGCAATACATAGGGAACAATTATCTTGTTATGTGTTGGAGGGTCTACCTACTCCCATTGTGTTGGGACTTCCTTGGCTGGTTAAACATAACCCTGTGATTAATTGGCAGTCCAGAGAGATAAGCCAATGGGGTGAGTTTTGCAAAAGCAACTGCATGAACACAGTCATCAGTGCGGTCGTGCCTAGTACATTGCCTCCTTTTTTGGAGGATTTTGGGGATGTTTTCTCTGAGGAGGGGTGTCGGGAGTTGCCTCCTCATCGCGTGTATGACTGCTCTATTAATTTACCAGGGGAGGAGTCCCGAGGAGATAATTTGCATATTCCCAGTGCCTTCTGGGATAAGTGAAGAGTCTCCGCGAGCTCAAGGAACACTGGATTTTGGCTGTTGCAGCTGAAAGGAGGACATCAGTACACCAGGGGAAGAGTCCCGAGGAGATAATTTGCATATTCCAGTGCCTTCTGGGATAAGTGAAGAGTCTCCGCGAGCTCAAGGAACACTGGATTTTGGCTGTTGCAGCTGAAAGGAGGACATCAGTACACCAGGGGAGGAGTCCCGAGGAGATAATTTGCATATTCCCAGTGCCTTCTGGGATAAGTGAAGAGTCACCGCGAGCTCAAGGAACACTGGATTTTGGCTGTTGCAGCTGAAAGGAGGACATCAGTACACCAGGGGAGGAGTCCCGAGGAGATAATTTGCATATTCCCAGTGCCTTCTGGGATAAGTGAAGAGTCTCCGCGAGCTCAAGGAACACTGGATTTTGGCTGTTGCAGCTGAAAGGAGGACATCAGTACACCAGGGGAGGAGTCCCGAGGAGATAATTTGCATATTCCCAGTGCCTTCTGGGATAAGTGAAGAGTCTCCGCGAGCTCAAGGAACACTGGATTTTGGCTGTTGCAGCTGAAAGGAGGACATCAGTACACCAGGGGAGAGTCCCGAGGAGATAATTTGCATATTCCCAGTGCCTTCTGGGATAAGTGAAGAGTCTCCGCGAGCTCAAGGAACACTGGATTTTGGCTGTTGCAGCTGAAAGGAGGACATCAGTACACCAGGGGAGGAGTCCCGAGGAGATAATTTGCATATTCCCAGTGCCTTCTGGGATAAGTGAAGAGTCTCCGCGAGCTCAAGGAACACTGGATTTTGGCTGTTGCAGCTGAAAGGAGGACATCAGTACACCAGGGGAGGAGTCCCGAGGAGATAATTTGCATATTCCCAGTGCCTTCTGGGATAAGTGAAGAGTCTCCGTGAGCTCAAGGAACACTGGATTTTGGCTGTTGCAGCTGGAAGGAGGACATCATACACCGTGGAGTATCTCACGAGGAAAGAGTAATTGTGACTCATTCCCAGTGCCTTCTGGGATAAGTGAAGAGTCTCCGTGAGCTCAAGGAACACTGGATTTTGGCTGTTGCAGCTGAAAGGAGTTTTGGCTTATATTTCACCGCTTGATTATCTCTTGAACAATAAGAACATGGAAGAGGCTAGGAGCCATGTGGTGAGCTGCATTTCTTGCTACATGTTCATAGACTTACCAGTGGAAAAGCCGAACTTCACATGCCAGAAATGCAAGCTTGTGTCCCTGTTGGAGGAAAAGTTGCAAAATCTAGAAGAGAGGTTATCTACATTGAAGACCATTAAGGAAGGTGAAGAGTTCTTAGACAGAGCAGAATTATCTCTTCATGGTACAGAAAGAGAAGAAATTCGAAGTGCAACTGAAGAAACAGAGGAATGGAAGCATGTGACCCAGAGAAGCAGGAGGACCAGGAGGCAGTCAGCACCAATTCTGCTCAGGAACCAATACCAGGCTCTTACACAGGAGAACATGAAGAAATACATCAGGATAAGACTTTGCCCACAAACAACCTTGTACGCCCTCAGAGTCCTCCTGAATGGAGAAAGAAAACTGTTGTGAAGAAGAACGGAGAGTTGTTGTCATGGGCGATTCCCTGTTGATAGGAACAGAGGCCGCTATCTGCAGACCGGATATAACCTCAAGAGAAATGTGCTGTCTTCCAGGTGCAAAAATTAAAGATGTGTCTGACAGGATATCAGGACTCTTCAGACCTAAAGATGACTACCCATTCCTGCTAATACATGTGGGGACAAATGACACCGCTAGAAACGACCTGGAAACCATCTGCAGTGACTTTGAAAACTTAGGTAAGAAAGTGAAAGAACTGGGAGCGCAGGTGGTCTTCTCTTCCATCCTCCCAGTGGATGGCCATGGAACAAGGAGGTGGAATAAGATTCTGCAGGTGAACAACTGGCTACGTCGATGGTGCCGTCAGCAAGGATTTGGATTTCTGGATCACGGAGTGAATTACCTATACGATGGACTACTTGCTAGAGATGGGGTGCACCTTACGAAGACTGGAAAACATGTATTTGGAAGTCGCCTTGCTACACTCATCAGGAGAGCTTTAAACTAGAACAATGTGGGAAGGGAAGCAAAACGCCAGCAAAAGCCATACACTTGACAAATACTATTGAGAACTCGGCTATTAGAAGTGAAGGGGAAGAACAAAGACAAAAAAATTTACATAATAAAAATATTGAAGGAAGAGAAACCAATCACAAACTAAAGTGTTTCTATACGAATGCACAAAGCATGGGCAACAAACAAGGAGAACTGGAGCTACTAACGCAGGAGAAGAAATATGATGTCATTGGAATCACTGAGACTTGGTGGGACGATACACATGATTGGAATACAAGGCTAGAAGGATACAACTTATTTGCAAGAAACAGACTTGATAAACGAGGAGGAGGTGTTGCATTGTATGTTAGAAAATTATCTGCACAGAGATTGACGCTTCAGAGACTGGGAGTTCTGTGGAAACTGTTTGGGTAAGAATACAAGGACAGAACAATGGAAAGGACACCATTGTAGGCATTTACTACAGGCCACCTGTGCAAGCTGAAGATATGGATGAACTCTTTATGCATCAAATGGCCAAGTTCTCCAAAAAATATGACATAGTGGTCATGGGAGATTTCAACTATCCAGACATTTGTTGGGAATCTCTCTCAGGCAAAACTAACAGGTCCAGGAAATTCTTATCCTCTCTTGCTGACAACTTTATCTTCCAAAAGGTAATGGAGAAAACAAGGAGATCTGCTACCTTGGATCTAATCCTCATAAACAGGGAGGAAATGGTGGAGGAGGTAAGAGTGGCTGGGACTCTAGGAGGTAGTGACCATGCTATTTTAGAATTTTGGATAACAAGAGGAGGAAGACCTGTGAAGACTCAGACGTCAAGGTTAGATTTCAGAAAGGCAGATTTTAAGGAACTCAGAAAGAGAATTGGAGGGATCCAATGGCTGGATATCCTTAAGGACAAAAATGTCCAGGAAGGATGGAAAATCTTGAAAAATGAGATTCTCAAAGCACAATCGTTAACAATTCCGAAAAGAGGGAAGAATGGGAAGCATTTAAGGAAACCAGGTGTAAGGTTCTGTATATCTGTTTCTGAAACTCAGTTTGTTCGTCGGCCATTTTGCTTTCTGTTTTGCTGCAGCTATCTTGCCCTCAGTTAAAATGGAGTTTTCCAGCTTGCATGTTCCCGCCCTGATTCTCTCCGTTTGCTTCTTAGACAGCCACACCTGAGCAATCAGTGCTTCAGAATCTGGCCTGCAGTGAACCTGTGTTCTGACTCCTGAAGCCTTGGACTTTGTACTCCAGCCATTTCTACTGAGAAACTCTGGAGCTCTTGTGGACTCTGAACTCTGCTCTTGAAAGCCTCACGGTTGCATGGACTTGCGGTAACATAGAAGAAGATCTGAATCTGTTGTGGAGAGTTATTGATGAACTTAGATTACTTTGGCCTGCTGTGTCTCCTGCTTCTGTGTTTGCAACCTGTGTGTTTATTTTTGCCAATTTGTATGAAGCAATACAAGACTTTCTTTTTCAACCTGTGTCTCAAGTATTTTCATCGCACCCAAGCACAAGACGCTATATGAACTGTATCACATACATTACAAGATTCTGAAGCCAAACGTTAGTGTCTGCTGGGTCTGGAAAGGCGTGTCTGCTGTACTGTGGATATCGGATGTCCGGTTGTACTTTCTGTGATAACAGTGGTTGTGACTTCTCACAACCATTCCAGGTGAGCAATTCCCTTAAGTTTTTTTCTGCAGAGTTATCACAGGTAAACACTATTGTTTTTTTTTTTCTCTTCTCTTTTGTCTGCTGAAACTCTGGATATCAGATGTCTGGTTGAAAGCTTTCTGTGATGATAGTGGTTGTGACTTCTCACAACCATTCCAGGTGAGCAGTTCCCTTAAAGTTTTTTCTTTCTTCAGTGTTGCCACAGGTGAACACTATTGTTTTTTTTTTTCTCTCCTCTTCTTCCAGTATCCTGTCTTAAAAGATCTGGAAAATGGAGGCCCGCATAAAGGAACTTTGTGGAGTGACTGATAATATCCTTGCAGATTTGCAGAATATAAAGACCCGTCTTACAAATCTTCAGGACCTAAATAATCACAATTTGCAAGTGGTTGGACAGACTACTCAGGATTTGCGAGCCAGGATTGAGGTTCTAGAGGGGCGAGTCCAGGCTCCTGCCATGGCCCCGAGTTCTGGGATTCCCAAGTTGCCCCCTTTTCGTTTTGGTGGTGAACGTGAAAAATTCAGGGGATTTGTTAATCAATGTAATCTTTTTTTTTCTGCACATGCTTCACAATTTCCTACTGAACGATCTAAGGTGCTTACTATAATTATGTTGCTTACCAACAAGGCTTTGATATGGGCAAACCCTCTGATTGAGACTGAGGATGATTGTTTGAATCACCTTGATGACTTTATTTCAGCCATGGGGCAGGTGTTTGATGACCCCAATCGAGGTGCAACAGCTGAAGCAGCCATGTTAGTTTTGCGCCAAGGTAAGCACTCAGTAGCTGAATATGCCTTGGATTTCAGGAGATGGGCCCTTGATACCACCTGGGACAATTCCGCCAAAAAATCTATTTTTCGAAAGGGGTTATCCCCACTAATTAAGGATGAACTTGCTCGTGCCGACCCTCCCACTGCGTTAGGTGACTTTATTAACTACTGCATCCGTATTGATACTCGTTTAACTGAACGCAGGCAAGAGAGATGGTTCGAAAGCAATCGTACTAACCTTTTCCTACCTTCCTCTCCAGCTAAGGAACCTTTGAATAGGATTACACGGGAACCTGAACCTGAACCCATGCAGGTAGACTCTTTGCTACGACGGGTTAGTGATGCACGCAAGGAACATCGTTTTAAGGAGAATCTATGTTTTTACTGTGGTAAGTCAGGGCACTTTATTATTAACTGTCCCAGCCGTTCTCGCAAGACTACTGCAGCACTCATTCATTGTGAGTGTTGCGAGAGGGGATCTGTCAGGTCCGAGCCTCAGGCTCCAGAGATAGCTGCCGCAGCAGATCTTGATTTCTCGGACTTAAACTCCGTTACCTCTGAGGACGTTGACTGTGTAAATGCTGCCATCTTTCAAGTTTCCTCAGCGGTGTCCCAGCTGAGTTGTAAGAAAAACAATTCTCACTGTTTTCTTTCCATCAAACTCTGGGTTGACTCAGCCTGGGTGTCTAGCTCTGCCATGATCGACTCAGGTGCAAGTGGAAATTTTATGGATGTCTCCTTTGCTCTAAAACAGGGAATACGTTCAGTGAAGAAGGCTGCTCCCGTACAGATGGAAACTGTGGATGGCTCCCTGCTGACCTCTGGACCAGTGGATCAGGAAACAGAGCCTTTAAAGGTTCTTATGGGTAAAGATCATCAAGAGAAACTGTCCTTTATGCTTATCTCTTCTCCTCACTTTCCCATTATTCTAGGGCTACCATGGCTGCAGGCTCAGAATCCTACCATTAACTGGGAGACCAAGGAATTACACTTCCCAGAGAAACAGATGAGTCAAAAAATTTCAGCTTGCTCTGTTCCTAAAGGAACCATGTCAGTCCCTGAATTACCAGCTGTATACCAGGACTATGTGGATTTATGTGACAAGAAGAACGCTGACCAGCTTCCTCCTCACCGTCCATATGATTGTCCAATTGAATTATTGCCTGGAGCAGAGATACCTTTTGGTAAGATCTACCCCCTGGCGGGGCCCGAGCTGAAGGCTTTAAAAGAGTACATAGACGAAAATCTAGCCAAGGGCTTCATACGCCCCTCTTCATCTCCTGCAGGGGCACCCATATTCTTTGTAAAGAAGAAAGATGGATCCCTGAGACCATGCGTAGACTATAGGGAACTTAATAAGGTTACTATTAGAAACCGTTATCCATTGCCTTTAATCCCTGAGTTATTGGAGAGAGTGCGACATGCTAAAATTTTTTCTAAACTAGATCTTCGTGGGGCCTATAACTTAGTCCGTATTAGACCTGGGGATGAATGGAAGACTGCATTCAGGTCACGCTATGGACACTTTGAATATCTGGTTATGCCTTTTGGTCTGAGTACCGCCCCAGCCACTTTCCAACACTTGGTGAATGACATCTTCAGGGATCTCCTAGATACATTCGTGGTAATTTATTTGGATGATATTTTAATTTTTTCTAACTCCACAGAGGAACATCATGGACATGTGAGAATGGTCTTGGAACGTCTAAGACAAAATCATCTTTACATCAAGCTTGAAAAGTGTGAATTCCATAAGACCGAAATTCAATTTCTGGGGTATGTACTGTCTACACAAGGAATTAGTATGGATGGAAGTAAAACCCAAGCCATCAATGATTGGCCAAGTCCTAGAAATGTGAAGGAGGTACAGCGCTTCATCGGGTTTGCAAACTTCTATAGACGTTTCATTAGAAATTTCTCTGAGGTAGTGTCACCTATCACCCAACTTACCCGGAAAGAGTCTAAGTTCTCCTGGACTCCCCAAGCCCAGGAAGCATTTTCCCGTCTAAAAGATAAATTTACCACTGCACCTATTCTAGTACATCCCAACCCAGAGCTTGCCTTCATAATAGAGGTGGATGCTTCAGACTGTGCCGTGGGAGCTATACTCTCTCAGAGAACAGGTGAGAAGAATGTCTTGCATCCCTGTGCCTTCTTTTCCCAGCAGTTGTCTTCGGCTGAGAAGAACTACGATGTGGGCAATAGAGAGTTGTTGGCCATTATTGCCGCCTTCAAAGAATGGAGACACCTTCTGCAAGGAGCTGCACAGCAAATAGTCGTTCTGACAGATCATCGTAATCTTGAGTTTATCAGGTCGGCTAAGTGCCTGACTCCTCGCCAGGCTCGCTGGAATCTTTTCTTAAACCAATTTAATTTTATTATTTCTTATAGACCAGGATCGCGCAATGGAAAGGCTGATGCACTCTCTAGGATTTACTCAGCAGAGACACGTCCAATTACTTCTCCTAAGACTATTCTTCCTGACTCTAGATTCCTAGGAGTGATTCATCATCAAGACCTAATTAAAGACATCAAGGAAGCATACCATGCGGATTCTTTTTGGCTCAACCCCAAGGGACGTAAGTCTTGTCTTTAAGAATGGTGTGTGGATTCTGGGACAATGTCTGTATATACCTGAAACAGTCAGATTGAGAGTATTGCAACTCATTCATGATTCCAAAATAGCCGGGCATAGAGGAATTCTAAAGACACAGGAATTTCTTTCTCGTTTCTTTTGGTGGCCCACTTGTAGGAAGGATGTTTTGGATTATGTCACTTCGTGTGAGGTTTGTGCAAGATGCAAAACACCTCGCTCTTCACCAACTGGTCTGTTACAGCTCTTCCCACCCCGTCCCGCCCGTGGGGATCCATTTCTATGGACTTCATTGTCGAATTACCAACCTCTCAAGGGAAGAACACTATTCTAGTGGTGGTTGATCGTTTAACAAAGGCAGCTCATTTTATCCCTTGTGTCGGCTTACCCACTGCAAAACAGACATCAGATTTGATGATTAAAGATGTGTTTCGTTTACATGGAGTACCGGATGAGGTTATTTCGGATCGAGGGGTGCAATTCACTTCTAGGTTTTGGCAAAATTTCTGTGCAGCATTGGACATTAAAGTAAACCTTTCTTCTGCTTTTCATCCCCAGACTAATGGACAAACCGAACGAACCAATCAAACCCTGGAGCAGTATCTCCGCTGTTTTTATCTGTCACCTACAGGATGATTGGGTGGATCTACTTCCATTGGCTGAGTTCTCTTACAACAACTCTCAGAGTGCCTCCACTAAACAGTCTCCTTTTTACTCTAATTTAGGTTATCATCCTAATATTCTACCACGATTTCCCATAGAGACGCCTTTGCCAGCAGTGGCTGAAAGAGTCACGACTTTACAGAAGAATATGGATCTTCTAAAGGAGAATCTGGAATCGGCTCAGGAAAGGTACAAGAAGGCAGCAGATAAATTTCGTAAACCTGCACCAGTTTTTAAGGTAGGAGACCTGGTCTGGCTGTCAACCAGAAATCTTAAGTTAAGGATTCCATCATCTAAGTTGGGACATAAGTACATTGGACCTATAAAATCAGTAAGATTATAAGTGCCGTTGCTTGTCGTCTTCAATTGCCCAGAACTATGAGAATCCACCCTGTCTTTCATGTATCCCTACTAAAGGCTGCAACACCCAATACGTTTCCTGGACGTTCTTCTCCTTGCCCTGACCCAGTGCTAGTCGATGGTCAGGAAGAATTTGTGGTGGAAAGGATTTTAGATTCCAGGTTGTATAGAAATCAGTTACAATATCTGATCAAATGGCAGGGCTACCCAGTGGAGGACAACTCATGGGAGCCAGTCATTTAACGTTAATGCTCCTCGCTTGCTCCGTCAGTTTCATCAGAGGTACCCACATAAGCCTGGTCTGAGGTCATCCGGAGGTTGCCCCTAAGGGGGGAGTAATGTAAGGTTCTGTATATCTGTTTCTGAAACTCAGTTTGTTCGTCGGCCATTTTGCTTTCTGTTTTGCTGCAGCTATCTTGCCCTCAGTTAAAATGGAGTTTTCCAGCTTGCATGTTCCCGCCCTGATTCTCTCCGTTTGCTTCTTAGACAGCCACACCTGAGCAATCAGTGCTTCAGAATCTGGCCTGCAGTGAACCTGTGTTCTGACTCCTGAAGCCTTGGACTTTGTACTCCAGCCATTTCTACTGAGAAACTCTGGAGCTCTTGTGGACTCTGAACTCTGCTCTTGAAAGCCTCACGGTTGCATGGACTTGCGGTAACATAGAAGAAGATCTGAATCTGTTGTGGAGAGTTATTGATGAACTTAGATTACTTTGGCCTGCTGTGTCTCCTGCTTCTGTGTTTGCAACCTGTGTGTTTATTTTTGCCAATTTGTATGAAGCAATACAAGACTTTCTTTTTCAACCTGTGTCTCAAGTATTTTCATCGCACCCAAGCACAAGACGCTATATGAACTGTATCACATACATTACACCAGGATGGATGAACATAGAACTTAAACACATGCTAAAAAGGAGAAAGAAATGTTTATCAAATGGAAAGAGGGAGGCATATCTAAAGAAGAATATAATGCCGTCTGCAGAACCTGCAGGGCACAAATCAGATTATCTAAAGCTGACAATGAATTAAGGCTTGCAAGTGACGTCAAAAGCAACAAAAAAGGATTTTGGGGATACGTCAAAAGTAAAAGAAAAGTCAAAGATGCTATAGGATTTTTACAGGATGAAAATGATGAAATGGTAAGTCAGGATGTTGAGAAGGCTGAACTTTTAAATTCCTATTTTGCATCTGTTTTCTCTCAGAAAGGAAATGTAACATCAACTGATCTTCACTGCCCTATTAAAGGAATAGAAGAATCCAGGATATCTATAAACAGAAAGACAGTGAGGAAACACTTAGCTAACATAAATGAATTCAAGTCTCCAGGTCCAGATGAATTACACCCCAGGGTACTGAAGGAGATAGCAGAAGAAATTCTTGAACCACTGTCCATAATCTTTGAAAATTCTTGGAGAACAGGAGAAGTCCCAGAAGACTGGAGAAGAGCAAATGTTGTTCCTATCTTCAAAAAGGGGAAGAAGGTGGACCCAGGGAACTACAGGCCGGTGAGTCTGACTTCTATACCAGGAAAGATCTTTGAACAAATTATTAAAGAACATGTATGCAAGTACCTGGATAAGAATGAAGTGATTAAACAGAGTCAGCATGGGTTTGTAACTAATAAGTCATGTCAGACTAACTTAATTTCCTTCTATGACAGAATCACTGACTGGGTGGATCAGGGAAATGCTGTAGATATAGTATATCTTGACTTCAGCAAAGCATTTGACAAAGTATCTCACAAAATCCTTATTGAAAAAATGACTAAGTATGGAATGGACAAGGCAACTGTTAGGTGGATTCATAACTGGCTTAGTGATCGGACCCAAAGAGTGGTTGTAAATGGCTGCACATCCAGTTGGAAGAATGTCTCAAGTGGGGTACCACAAGGCTCTGTTTTGGGCCTGTATTGTTCAACATCTTTATCAATGATTTAGATGAAGGAATTGAGGGTAAACTGATCAAATTTGCTGATGACACAAAGCTAGGAGGGGTAGCTAATACTAGAGAAGAGAGAGAGAGGATTCAAAAAGATATACATAAACTGGAGCAGTGGGCAGCAACTAACAGAATGGATTTTAACAGGGAAAAAATGCAAAGTACTACATCTGGGCAATAAAAATGAAAAAAGCATATACAAAATGGGAGGAATAGGGCTAAGTAACAGCACATGTGAAAAAGACTTGGGTATACTAATTGATCACAGACTTAACATGAGTCAACAGTGTGATGCAGCAGCAAAAAAGGCAAATGCAATTCTAGGATGTATCAACAGAAGCATACAGTCTAGATCACGTGAGGTCATTATTGCCCTCTACTCCTCTTTGGTCATACCTCATCTGGAATACTGTGTCCAGTTTTGGGCACCATATTTTAAAAAAGACATCAACAAACTGGAGCAAGTTCAGAGAAGAGCCACCAGAATGGTGACCGGTCTGCAAACCATGTCCTATGAGGAACGGTTGCAGGATTTGGGAATGTTTAGCTTGCAAAAAAGAAGACTGAGAGGAGACTTAATAGCTGTCTACAAATATCTCAAGGGCTGTCACATTGTAGAAGGATCATCTTTATTCTCATTTGCACAAGGAAAGACTAGAAGCAATGGGATGAAACTGAATGGGAGGAGACACAGATTAGATATTAAAAAAACTTTTTGACAGTTAGGGTGATCAATGACTGGAACAGGCTGCCACAAGAGGTGGTGAGTTCTCCTTCAATGGAAGTCTTCAAACAGAGGCTGGATAAACATCTGTCTGGGATGATTTAGAGAATCCTGCTTTGAGCAGGGGGTGGACCAGAAGGCCCAGGAGGTCCCTTCCAACTCTACCATTCTATGATTCTATGATTCTATGATACTTCCTGATTGCTAAGTTGCCTAAAGCTAGGTTGTATAATTTTCTGGTCCTGAAGGCAGGCTATGGAAAGATTATATTTCTGAAAGTTGGCCAAAGGGCATTTTAGACCTTCATCTTCTCCTGTGGCGCGGGTTCTTTCTTTGTGAAGAAAAAAGATGGAGGCCTACGCCCTTGCTGGATTTCCGCGAACTTAATGGATTACTGTTGAGATCCGTATCCACTCCCCCCCTCTTATTCTGATCTCTTCAATCAAATTGTTGGCGCCCAAATGGTTCTCTAAATTGGATCTCAGGGGGGCGTTATAATTGATTAGGATAAAGAGGGGGATGAGTGGGAAAACGGCGTTTTACACGCCGGAGGGACATTATGAAAACCTGGGTCATGCCTTTTGGTTGACTACTGCACCAGCAGTATTCCAACATTTTGTTAATGACAGTTTCGTCCCTTGTGGGGCTGTTTGTGGTCGTATATTTGGATGACATTTTAATTTACTCGCCAGATTCTGTGTTCACCAGGAGCATGTGAGACAGGTGTTGCAGATCTTGCGAGACAATTAACTATACGCCAAACTGGAGAAGTGTGTTTTTGCCGTACAGGAACTTCAGTTTTTGGGTTTTTTGGTGTCAGCCTCGGTTTCCGTTTGGACCCTGAAAAGGTTGAGAGCAGTGCTTGATGGGATCAGCCAGGGGATTTAAGGCTCTGCAGCGTTTTTTGGGGTTTGCTAATTATACCGGAAATTTATTTGTAATTTCTCGTCTGTCGTTCAAACCTCTCACTGAATGACGAGAAAAGGGACGGATTTTTCTAGGTGGTCGGACAAGGCTTGCCAAGCCTTTTCCTCTTTGAAGAGATGTTTTGCTTCGGCACCCGTTCTCATCCAACAGATGTATCTCAGTCGTTCATTGTTGAGGTGGACGCGTCTGACGTTAGGGGGTGGGTGCTATATTGTCCCGGGTCCGTTCCCTGGTAAATGGCATCCGTGCGCTTTCTTTTCTAAGAAATTGTGTCCGCCGAAAAGGAATTATGATATCGGCAATAGGGAACTTTTGGCCATTAAATGGCTTTTGAAGAATGGCGTCACTTTTGGAGGGGGGCAGTCCACCGGTCACCGTTATTACTGATCACAAGAAACTGCTGTATTTAGAATCCGCTAGCGTCTGAATTCCAGACAAGCTCGATGGTCGTTGTTTTTTACCAGGTTTAATTTTGTCGTCACTTATCGCCCGGGGGTCTAAGAATGTAAAGGTGATGCCTTGTCTCGCAGTTTCCCAGGGGCCGGGGAAAACGGATGACCCGATTCCTATCTTCAGGAGGGGGGTGGTAGTGTCGGCTGTATGTTCTGAGCTTGAGGAGGAGGTGTTAGAGGCTCAGGGGGAGCCCTGCAGGACTCCAGGGAGACTGTTTTGTCCCGAATCAGTTGAGACAAAAGGTTATTGAAGCAACATCATAATTCTGCTTTAGCAGGACATCAGGGAGTAGGCTACTTTAGATCTCCTTTCTCGCCGGTTTTGGTGGCCTAACGCTAATAAAGATGTTATAACTTTTGTCGCGTCCTGTGGGGTTTGTGCTCGCTCCTAAAACCCTCATACCCGTCCGTTGGGACCCTTTTACCCTTGAAACTTCCGGAGCGTCCATGGACTCATTATCTATGGACTTCATTACGGACCTTCCTCCGTGTCAGGGAAACTGTCATACTGGTGGTTGTTGACAGGTTCAGTAAGATGGCACATTTCGTTGCTTTCCTGCACTCCCTAATGCTAAAAAACTCTGGCGCGGTGTTCATTAGGGAGATCGTGAGACTTCATGGGTTGCCTTCTGATGTGGTGTCAGATAGGGGGTCTCAGTTTGTGTCCAAAATTTGGAGGGGCATTTTGTTTACGTGGGGGATGCAATTGTCGTTTCCTCGGCTTTTCATCCGCAGACCAATGGTCAGACAGAGCGTCTGAATCAGAGTTTAGAGACATTCTCCGGTGTTTTGTCTCGGAGAAACAGGAGGACTGGTCTTCTTTCTTGCCTCTGGCAGAGTTCGCTCTTAACAACAGGCGGAGCGAGTCCACTGGTAAGTCCCCGTTTTTTTGGGGCATATGGTTTTCATCCCCAGTTTTGTACTTTCAATGGGGGGGGGTCCTTCTGGGGTTCCTGAGGAAGAGCGTTTCTCGTCGTCACTTGTTCTGTGTGGAGAGGTTGTATTGAATAATCTGAGTGCGTGGGGAACCATTACAAACGTATGGCTGATAGGAGGAGAGTTTCTGGTCCAGATCTGAATGTGAAAACAATCTGGTATGGTTGTCTACCAGGATATAAACTTAAAGTGCCCTCCTGGAACCTGGGGTCCCAGATTCATCGGCCGTACAGGAATCGTTCCATAATTAATCCTGTGGCATTTCGTCTGGAACTCCCTCCTACGTTTAAAATTCATAATGTGTTCCACAAGTCATTACTTAAAAGGTATGTGGCACCAGTCATATCGTCACCTTACCTCCTCTCCAGTGTTTGGTCAATGGCAACTTGGAATTTCAAGTATCAAAAATCATTGACTCACGTCTGAATCGCCGGTCCTTCAGTACTTGGTGCATTGGAAGGGGTATGGTCCGGAGGAGAGGACGGGGGTCCCTGCGTCTGATGTTAACGCAGATCGTTTGGTTCGGACCTTCCACAGAACTCACCCGGGCAGGGCCTGGCCCTGAGGGTCCGGAGGCCCCTCGTTGAAGGGGGGGTACTGTCATGTGTGCATTGCCACGAAGATCGTCGCGGTTGCACATTTTGACTTCTCACAGCTGAGTTGCTGTTTCTTTGTGTTTGGCAGCTAGGGAGTTAATTCTGTCTGTGCTCGGTGCTGGGACTGGGTGCAGTTTCTCCGGCTGCAATTGATTATTTGTTGATTGGTTTCCTTTAAATTCCTGGTTGTCTGCTTTGGGAGTTGCCAGTGAAATCCTTCATTCAGTCCAGATAGGAATGAATCTGTATTGACTTAAGTTGAGAGCTCCTTAGTTGTTTTAGCTCAACTTGCTTAGAGTTTATTTCCCAGGACCATTTATGTTCCTTCGGTGTTTGAGGTGTGTATGCAAGTGAGTGCTATCCTGTCTGTCTTATATGTCTTATCTGTGTATTTAGCTGAGATCAGCCCATATCCTTTGGTGGTAATCAGGATCCTTCTTAGGATGATTAAAGGGTTCAGGGTCTGATAGGAGACAGGGTTAGGCTGGAGACTTGGACCTTGAACCATTATCAGTACCTCCAAGGTAAAGGGATTAGTTAGGCCCCCAGTGTAGGGTCAGGTTAGACCCGGTCCTCCTTTTTCCCTGTTACAGCTGATCAAGTCCTCAAGATTAACCCTGAGTTCAACTATATCGTTTCTGCACATTTTGGGCCTCAAGATTAACCCTAAAGTTCTGCAGAGATTGTGTCAGGTAAATCTATTTTATACTTACATTTGATGTTGCTAAAATATGTTGTATTAGAGTGTGGTTCCTGTATAAATAGTTTACTGACATTGTATTCATATCTTTTAGACAGCGTGACTTTTCCCATGCCACATGGGTGTGGGAAGCAGTGAATATCATTACTTACCTGTCACCCGCTCCAACCGCTGAGCACCGCTGTGTCATCGCGTCCTCTCTTGCTGCGATGTTCAGGCAGAGGGCGCAATGACGTCATTAGTGAGCGCCGTGCCCCGCCTGAGCATTCACTGCCGGAGGACCGAAGACAGCGGCGCTCAGCAGTGGACCGGGTGACAGGTAAATATCGCAGGTGCCGGGGCCCTGAGCCAGCGGAGATACCGGGCACCTGTCACCCATAGCGCGCCGGTGTCCCCGCCTGCTCAGGACAGCGGCACCTGGCCCCCAGCGATGAGAGGTATGTCTTTTTTTTTTTTTTTTTTTTTGCAGCATCTATGGGGTCACAGTCTGTGGAGCATCTATGGGGGCATAATCTGTGGAGCATTTATGGGGGCATAATCTATGGGGGCATAATCTGTGGAGCATCTATGGGGGCATAATCTGTGGAGCATTTATGGGGGCATAATCTATGGGGGCATAATCTGTGGAGCATTTATGGGGGCATATCTATGGGGGCATAATCTGTGGAGCATTTATGGGGGCATAATCTGTGGAGATTTATGGGGGCATAATCTAAGGAGCATCTATAGGGGCATAATCTATGGGGGCACAATCTATGGAGCTTCTATGGGGGCATAATCTAAGGAGCATTTATGGGGGCATAATCTATGGGGGCATAATCTTGTGGAGCATTTATGGGGGCATAATCTGTGGAGCATTTATGGGGGCATAAATCTATGGGGGCATAATCTAAGGAGCATCTATGGGGGCATAATCCAAGGAGCATTTATGGGGGCATAATCTATGGAGCATCTATAGGGGCATATCTATGGGGGCATAATCTAAGGAGCATTTATGGGGGCATAAACTGTGGAGCATTTATGGGGGCATAATCTATGGGGGCATAATCTGTGGAGCATTTATGGGGCATAATCTGTGGAGCATTTATGGGGGCATAATCTGTGGAGCATTTATGGGGCATAATCTATGGGGGCCAATCTGTGGAGCATTTATGGGGGCCTAATCTGTTGAGCATCTTTGGGAGAATAAATCTAAGAAGCATTTATGGGGGACAAATCTATGGAGCTTCTATTGTGGGCATAATCTAAGGAGCACTTATGGGGCATAATCTATGGAGCATCTATGGGGGCATAATCTAAGAAGCATTTATGGGGGCACAATCTATGGAGCTTCTATGGGGGCATAGTCTATGGAGCTTCTATGGGGGCATAATCTAAGGAGCACTTATGGGGGCTTAATCTATGGAGCATCTATGGGGGCATAATCTATGGAGCATCTATGGGGGCATAATCTATGGGCAATCTATGAGGGCACAATCTATGGAGCATCTATGGGGGCATAATACATGGGCAGCATATGGGGCACAATCTATGGAGCATCTTGTGGGGCATAATACATGGGGCAGCATATGGGGCATAATCTCATTTTCCACCCTAGGCTTATACTCGAGTCGATAAGTTTTCCCAGTTTTTTGTGGCAAAATTAGGGGGGTGGCTTATACTCGAGTATATATGGTATCTATCTTATTATCTATATATATATATATATTATATATATAGCATTATACCCTATGAGGGGGGGCGCATTTATACCCTATGAGTGGGGCAGCATTATCCCCTATGAGGGGGCTGCTTTATAATCTATGAGGGAGGCTACCCCAACTCCTGCTACATAATTAAAGACATGTACTACCTTTATATTATACCCTGATATTAGTGTGTTTTTTACTGCACAATTTGTGGTTTGTATTTATTTCTATGTAGCTACATAGTGGGCCCAAGAATGATTTTCTCTGGTGGGCCCAAGGTGTTCCAGTCCGACGCTGCTCTCAATGATACCTGTGCAGTAAATACAGAATGAGATGCTGTCCTTATTTTCCCCCTGTAAATGTACTATGCCTGTAAGACCTAGATAACATTGATTTGTCACAGAAGCATCACAGAATTTATATGAAAGTTAGGCTGATAAGTCAGGGCCATGGTGGAAAATATCAAAGTCAGAATTCATTCTAGGCATGTAGTGCCTATCCAAATGTATATTGATTTCTATATCACGAAAGGTCACAAGATAAGGCATAAGAGCTACAATAATGAAGCATTAGCAGCACAGCCACTGGGAGTAAGCTAATTCACCAGGACTGACACAAGCTGTCAAATAGTACTGAAGTCTGAATGAAAAATAAAAATAAGAAATTATAAAATATTACTCATTTCAGTCTATAAAAATGTATATAAGGCTACTTTCACACTATGTTTAAAACTTAAATATTGTAGTCTATGGCCCTATTGTGTCGGCATAATAGATGGACACCACCAGATAGTATAAAGTTATTTAGGTAACTTTTACTTGGAAAATCTCCTGGTTACAAAGGGATTACACCAATAGTAATTACATTTCTGTAATTTATTGCTGGACAGGAAATAGATCAATCAAAAAAGTTTCACTGATCCAAAAAAAGCATTAGGACAAGCATTGGGAAACTGAGAGGAGAAGACAGCAGGGAATGTCTTATTTTAACAGGACAGGGCAAGAGAACAGCAATTCAGACAGTGGCTTTTTTGTTTCGTTTTTATTTACTTATTTAGTTTTTCTTGCTTTTTTTATGGATTATTTTTTATATTTTTTACACACATTTTGCTTCCATTAAAGTCATAAAAGACTTTTTTGGGGGTATTTCACCTTTTAAATAAAATGTATTTTGCTGATTTAGCCTGCAACCGAGACTGGTATATTAGCCCCAGTTACAGAGAAAAATTCAGCCTCCTGCTTGAATAGAAAGCTAATCTGGATCTGCTAGGACTCAGCAGCTCTGCACTCATTCAGCACTGTGTATACAGTGATCATTTCTGCCTTTCTCTATGGGGAAAATTTTTCTGTGTCTGACAGTCTGTTCCCAACTCCTGCAGCTGGCACATTCTCATGCAACTGCTTTCCCATGACTATGTAAAAGGATACATCCTGTCACCATTTCTCTTCAATTTATATGCAGAAGCTATTTTCAGGAAGGCTGGACTTGCTGAAAAAGAAGAAAGAATCAAAATTAATGGACGAATCATAAACAATCTTAAATACACAGACAATACAACCTTGAAAGCAACAAGCATAGTTGGAATGAATGACTTATTACAAAGTGTCAAGATGGAAAGTTTGAGCATTGAACTTCTACTCATACAAGAAGACAAAGCTATTGACTACTGCCAGTTACGATCTGGACATATTTGAGATGGACGACGACAAACTGGAAGTTGTAAAGGACTTCAACCTACTTGGATCAATGATCACTCAAGATGCAGTTACAACACTGGAAGTCAATAGGAGAATAGATATGGGCAAATCAAGAATGAAGAAAATGGACAAGACCTTCAAATCGTTGGAACATTTCACTGGCGAGAGAAACACAGCTTACATTACTTTGGTCTTTTCTGTAGTAACATATGGATGGGAAACCTGTCCGATAAATAAACAAGACAGGAGAATGAACGCCTTTGAAATGTAGTGCTGGAGAAAGATACTATCAATACCATGAATGGCAAGAACAACAAACAAATCAATTTTGGAACAAATCAAACCAGACATGTAACTCAAAGCAAGGACCAAGAAGCTAAGAATTGCCTACTTTGGGACACATCATATGAAGAGAGCAATCACTGTTGAACGACATCATGGTTGGAAGAATAGAAGGAATAAGGTGAAGAGGAAATCCAGCAACCCGATGACTTGATATAATAAAGATAACAGTGGAGAAGACTCTGGTGGATCTATCTAGGCTTGCACAAGATTGTAGCCGCTGCTGTGTCTGTGCATGTTCTAAAATCTTTCATATAGTCCGTCTGGGTCTCCCCAATCTTTGGCAATTCACAGTAGACCTTGAACTCAGTTATCGGTCAATTTATCACGGATCTACCCCTTGTTTGCAGTTAATACTGTCATTTTTGATGGTGGTGGACAGATTCAATAAAATCCTGCTTTACTAACTCCAAGACCTTGATGCAAACTTTCATCAGAGAGATTGTAAAATTACATGGGATTCATACC
>JARQOD010011952.1:0-21440 GCA_033576555.1 Oophaga sylvatica
GGAAACTGCAAGCCCCATCAGGGCCTAGGCCCCAGAAAACTGCTGAATAAGGTAATTATTTGCATTATTCTTGTGAAGAAGAAATTTGTAATCTAGCCCATAATGCTTTCAAAATGGATATTATTCAGTAAACAAAAGTACGGTATACAGAACAATCTTAGATTATTCTGTATACTGACTTTGTTCTACTGAATAAATCATCTGTTTTGAAAGCAATTTCAGGCTGATTACAAGTTTCTTCACACATTTACTCTGGAGAAAGCCTACCTTCATCACTACCTCAGTTGCCCTTCCTGGGTTGGTTCTTTTCTGTTATTTCACAATCATTAGTCCAAAAAACCCTAATTTTGGATAATAAAGGTATCTTTCCTTAAACCACAACTTGGGTAGACCGGGATTGGCAACGCGCGGCGGGGGGGGGAGGGCCCCATTGTGAAGTTTGCTGTGGGCCCTCCGTCCTAGTTAACGCCCCTGTGTCAGAGTGTTATTATGTGCCGCCCACAGAGAGGGAAATGTCAATTAGGAGGTTAGTAACGGCTGAAGCAAATTCAGTTTTTTGAGAGGTTGAGTTTCAGATAGAGACGACATGAGTTGAGAATGCGACAGACAGTCACTGGCGTTCTGTGTACAGCGGGGTAAGGTCGGGGGATGACGTGTATAATTGGTGTCATCAGCATAAAGATGGTACTGAAGCCAAATCTGCTGATGTCTGTCCAATTGGGGCCGTTAGAGAGAGAAAAGAAGTGGGCCATGGACTGAGCTCTGAGGTACCCCTACAGCGAGAGGAAGAGAGAGACGTGGAGCCAGGAACGAAACACTGAAGAGCGATCAGAAAGATAGGAGGAGAACCAGGAGAGAACAGTGTCCATAATACCTAGTGACTGGAGCCTAGACAGTAGGAGACGGTGTCAACCGTGTCGAAAGCTACAGAAAGGTCGAGAAAAATAGCAGAGAGTGGTCACCATTACGTTTTGCTGCAGAAGGTCATTGGTCACTTTGATGATGCATTTTCTGTCGAATAGTAAGGGGAAAAGCCGGACTGTGAAGGGGTCTAGAAGGGAGTGAGTGGAGAGGTAACGGGTGAGGCGGGAGTAGACTAGGCGCTCCAAAAGTTTTAGAGATGAAAGGAGATTGAGACCGTCTGTAGTTGTTTGTGCAGAAAGGGTCGAGAGCGGGTTTCTTTATAATGGATAACGATGAAGGTTTTGAAGGAGGAGGGAAAAATGCTCGAGGAAGGAGAGATTAAAGATTGTAGTTAGGCGAGTTGTGATGACTGGAGAGAGAGACGGAGGATATGTGAGGGAATGGGTCGGTATGCATGTAGTCCGGACAAGGAAGAGAGGAGCTGGAGAGGGAGGGATGGGAGTCACAGCACTTGTGGTTGGGAGCAGATTTCCTGACGGATATTATCTATTCTCTATAAAGTGGGAGGCCAGTCATCAGCACAAATTCTGTGATAGGAGCTTGTGCTTTGGCCTGAGGAGGGAGTGAAATGTGTCAAAAAGTTTCTTGGGGTTGTTGCTAGCGAGAAGATCAGGTGGTGAAGTAGGTCTGTTTGGCGAGGTGAAGGGCAGAGTTATAGGTTCTTACCATAATTTGAAGTGGATGAAGTCTTCTGGTGTGCGAGTTTTTCTCCATAGGCGTTCAGCACTCCTAACATCGCTGAGAAGTCAGTTTACGATGTGAGCCAGGGCTTTTTACTGTGTTTGGAAGTTCTGAGGGTGAGGGCGCTACTGCGCCACCCACTAGGCCGTGGGTACTCAGGTCGGTCGACGACTCTTAAAGGAATTGTCACGGCTGCAGTGACCCATCCGTGGCCCTTGGGCGCGCAATTAAAAGATTGTTCTTGACGCCACCTGTGTATTCACATAGATGGCCGACGCTGCTTAGAGGGACCACTGGGCCGATGGTGATCAGCCGAGAGGGTTTTCTGCTCCCCACAGGTGAAAGCAGGGCCCCAGGGCTACCGGAACAGTGACTCTAGGCTCTAGTTTCTGCTGTGCCTTCGGACTCAGATTTGACCAGAGACCTGCAATCTCCTGCTCTCTGGATTCAATTGCTAGGCATGCATTCCCACACAACCACGGACTCCGGTGTCCCGGTCTGTTGCGCCCAGTCCCGGGTGAGCCAGCCACAGCCCTGTCCCCAGATTCTCTTCACTTGCTTCCTCTTCCTCCACTGTCTCCTACTCACTAACTAACCCCGCCCCAGACCAGAACTTATAGAAGTTCCCCTGCCAACAGGGTTTAGAGATCCCCCTTCTGGCCTGGAGTCAGGAAAGGTGTTGTATGTCAGTGTTACCTTTAAGGGGACCCTCTGCTTCCAGGCTGATATCACCTCCTGTGAGGGAGGCTTTGCCACTGTGGCATCTGATTTTCCCGGGTGCCACACTACTTGGCAAGGGTCCTCTAAAAGTGTCATTGCAGTGATGAACAACCAATCAGACAGGAAAAAGAGGAGGTTGGGGATAGTAATGAGTGTAGGGAGTCTCCTGAGGGTTAATGCTTGTAGATTTCTGAATGTGTGGTAGGAGGAGTGTGCTGGGTGGGTGAGGATTGGAGTGTGAAGGAGATGGTGGGAGATTGAACAGAGCCGGACAAAGACCAGGTCAAGGGTGTTTAACCGTCCCGTGTGTCCGAGGTTGAAAGCTGTGAGAGGCCTAGAGAAGTGGTTAGTGATAAAGCTGGGATTAGATGTGGAAGTAGGGCTGTTAAGGGATTGAAGTCCCCCAGGAAAAGGGTTGGTAGTTCTGAGGACATGAAGTGCGCAGCCAGGGTAAGAAGTGGTCAATGAAGTGGGTGGTGAGCCGGGGCTGGTAAATGACTGCATACTCTGAGGAGAGGGATGGGAAGAGCCTGATGGTGTGGACCTCAAAAGAAGGAAAGAATGATTAACTGCGGAAGACCTGGAAAGTGCATTTTGGGACAGGAGTATGCCGACTCCACCACCAAGTCTGTTTGTGGGTCTCGGGAATGGGAGAATTGGTAGGCCACCATGGAAAATGGCAAGCAGGGAGACAGTGTCAGAATCCTGAATCCAGGTTTCAGAGAGGGCCAACAGATTCAGAAGTTTGTCAGGAAGTAATTGTGCAGGAAAGGAAGTTTGTTACATACGACAGTGATTCCAGGAGGCTCAATAAAAGAAGGAGATGAAGGAGTGCAATAATATAAATAAGTTATTAAGGTTTCAATGGAGGTAGGGTAGGGTTTGAGATTGGGGGATGGTGTACCAGGGTTGGGGGATGTCCCCCGAAATACAGTAGGATAGGAAGATAAAGAGCAAGTATTATTGGAATAGTAAGAAGTTTTTTCTGCAATGTGCGTGGGCAGATGGGCTGAGATTTTTCAGGAAGGTGGAAGTCATGGGAGCCGTACATGGAGAGGGAAGTAAAAGGGGCTAATGTGAATGAGTCATGAATGGAGGGGGGATGGGGCGGTGAATGTGGATTGCAAGGACCACAGGAGGATAGAATAAAGCACATGGATAACATGAGAGCAAAGTAATGGGTTACCTGACTCCTGCCCTGACAACTGCCATGGAATAACAGCCTTTTGCTTGATGCTTACTTTCTGTGATGCTTTGCTTATGGATGTCCTGTTGCACCCCAACTTGCGTGCACTCCTTAAATGATTCTAAATTTATACACCACACTACAGGGACAAGAGAGGGATTGTGGTGCTGTTATAAAAATTATCAACAACTGCCACAACACATCCTGGTGTGGAAAAGATATCAAAGATGCTAGTCCTGTTCTATCTCGTGCTATAGCACCTCTCCCGAGATAACATCTACAATGATCCCCCCCCATGATATACAACAGTAAGTACTGACAACAATGTTAAATAGATGAATTATAGCAAAGGAGTCAAATGATCTGATTACCATTAGGATATATTGCAGCAGAAAAGACAGCAAGCAAGAGGTTGGGATTTGTAACATTCAGGCTGCTGCTAACATTGAATGAGTGAAATACATGCAGGGTGGATCATTCAGAAGTGAATTGATCTGATTACCATTCAGGAACTTGCTAACATTGAAGGAGTGAAATACACACAATAAACAAGAAGAACTTAAATCCTCTTGAAGGGTCCCACCATTTTTTTTCTTTCTGGGTACTAGTATTTCCAGTAGATTTGCCCATACATTCATGTTTATTAACAATTTCTAATTGACTTTTCCATCCAGTGAAAGAAATAAAAAACCCTAAAGCAAATGACTGACTTTTTACAAAAATCAGGTTTAGTTGGATATTTCTAGTATAGTTTTTGAGGAAGAGGTGCTATTTGGATAGAGAATATGTGGCACATGCCAGTATTGGCATGCAATAAACAAATATTAGTTATAAGTCAATAGGCGAGCTCCAGGATGAGAATGACGACATTGTATGTGTGGAGGAGAGAGAAACAGAACTGAGTTTATACTGCCACCTAGTGGAAAATAGTGAAATGCTAAGTAAAATTTTATTTGCTATTAGAGCTGGTATTTGTATAACACCAAGGGCTCTAGCTCCACCTATTAGATGTAGCAATCCTAAGGATATAAAGGGAGGAATAGGCTAAGTAACAGCACATGTAAAAAGACTTGGTATACTAATTGATCACAGCACTGAAACATGAGTCAACAGTGGATAGCCAAAGCAAAAAAGGCAAATACAATTCTTAGGATGTATCAACAGAAGCATACATCCAAGATCACGTGAGGTCATTATTGCCCTCTAACTCTTCTTTGGTCAGACCCCATCTGAATACTGGTCCAGTTTTCTGGGCACCACATTTTAAAAAAGACACAACAAACTGGAGCAAGTTCAAAGAAGAGCCATCAGAATGGTGTCCGGTCTGCAAACCATGGTCCTATGAGGAACGTTGCTGGATTTGGGAATGTTTAGCTTGCAAAAAAGAAGACTGAGAGGAGACTTAATACTGCTACAAATATCTCAAGGCTGTCACATTGTAGAAGATCATCTTTATACTCATTTGCACAAGGAAAGACTAGAAGCAATGGGAATGAAACTGAATGGGAGGACACGATTAGATTATTAGAAAAAACTTTTTGACAGTTAGGTGATCAGGAGTGGAACAGGCTGCCACAAGAGGTGGTGATTCTCCTTCAATGGAAGTCTTCAAACGAGGCTGGACAGACATCCTGTCTGGGATGATTTAAAGAATCCTGCTTGAGCAGGGGTGGACCAGATGCCCCAGATGTCTCTTCCAACTCTACCATTTTATATTCTATATTCTATGATTCTATGTGCACATGTTCGGGAATTGCCGCAGAATTTCCGTGGCATCCCACACCTCCCTGCCGCGGGAAATACACATTTATAGTATGCGTTTTCCCGCCAGAAACTAGCATTTTGCAAGCGTAAATAGCTTGCAGAATGCTAGCGGTTTCCAAGCGATCTGTACCGCACTCACAATCCGCCGCAATCAGCCACGCTCCCCCCGTGAGCGCGGCGATCGCGTATGGACATACTATTCCGTCCTTGGAATTAAGTTCCCGGTCACATGACTAAATAGTACGTCCATATGGAAGAAAGGGGTTAAAAAAAGAGGGTCCACAATTGTTTTAATACTGAGTAAATCATCTCTACTTCCAAAAACCTTCAAGTTCAAGGCTGACATTCAGGAGCATCAACAGATAGCACTCGTCCCAATGTTAATACTATTGCAGAGTAGATCTGCGATTATTTTCTGATGCCGATTTCGGTTTCCCAATCTTGATTTAGCACTACCAAAAAAAAATTTGACTCCACACTTTATCATGACTTCATAAAATATATTTTTTTTAAACTGGTGATGCTGGCATGACATTTAGAGTCAGGACAAGGTAGGAACATGCAAGGTGAAATTATAAAGTAGGAACTATAACCATGGACACTCCCGTAAGAGAGAACATTGAATCTTGCTGTGAGAGAGTCCTGAAAAATGCCAATGGCACAACAGACCTCATCTATACACAGTAGTCACAGCCCATAATATAACAAATGACCATTAGCACTGACTCCCAGACTGTTTCTCACAGCAAGCTGCTCGTAAAGCCGACGCATTGTTCACTAAATATTCATTTTATTAGTTATCGTGATACAAGTATGTATCAACCTCTACTATATCCATACACAGAATTATCCAATGTTTTATGTAACAACTTGACATCGTGCCCACATTATAATTACTATCATACTGTCTCTTAATGTACAAGAATATAACTACTAAATACTGCCCCTAAGTACAAGAATAAACTACTATAATACTGTCCCCTGTGTACAAGAATATAACTACTATAAAACTGCTCCTGTGTACAAGAATATAACTACATAATACTGCCCCTATGTAAAAGAATATAACTACTATAATACTGCTCCCTATGTACAAGAATATAACTACTATAATACTGCTCTCTGTGTACAAGAATATAACTACTATAATACTGCTCCCGTGTACAAGAATATAACTACTATAATACTGCCCCTATGTACAAGAATATAACTACTATAATACGCCCCTATGTACAAGAATATAACTACTATAATACTGCCCCTATGTACAAGAATATATCTGCTATAATACCTGCCCCCTATGTACAAGAATAAAACTAACTATAATACTGCTCCTATGTACAAGAATATAACATATTAAAACTGCCCCTTATGTACAAGAGTTAAAACTACTATAATACTGCTCCTAAGTAAAGAAATATAACTACTAAACTGCTGTTATGTACAGAATATAACTACTATAATACTGCCCCAATGTATAAGAATATAACTACTATAAACTGCTGTTATGTACAAGAATATAACACTATAATACTGCCCCTATGTATAAAGAATATAACTAATAAAACTGCCCCCGTGTACAAGAATATACTACTAAAATACGCCCCTATTACAAGAATATAACTACTATAATACTGCCCCTATGTACAAGAAATATAACTACTATAATACTGCCCCCAATTCACAAGAATATAATTCTATAATACTGCCCCTATGTACAAAATATAAACTACTAAATACTGCCCCTATGTACAAGAATATAACTACTATAAACTGCTCCTATGTACAAGAATATAACTACTAAATACTGCCCCCTTGTACAAGAATATAACTACTATAAAACTGCCCTATGTACAAGAATATAACTACTATAATACTGCTCCATGTACAAAATATAACTACTATAATACTGCCCCTATGTACAAAATATAACTACTAAATACTGCCCCTATGTACAAGAATATAACTACTATAATACTGCCCCCTGTGGTACAAAAAATATAACTACTATAATAACTGCTCCCTATTACAAGAATAATAACTACTATAAAACTGCCCCTATGAACAAGAATATAACATACATAATACTGCCCTTAATGTACAAGAATATAACTAATATAATACTGCCCCTATGTACAAGAATATAACTACTATGATACTGCTCCTATGTACAAGAAAATAACACTATAATACGCCCCTATGTAACAAGAATATAACTCTAAATACTGCCCCCTGTGTACAAGAATATACTACTATAATACTGCTCCCTATGTACAAAATATGACTACTATAATACTGCCCCCATGTACAAGAATATAACTACAATAAACTGCCCCTATGCACAAAATTATAAATTACTATAATACTGCCCCTATGTACAAGAATATAACTACTAAATACTGCCCCTATGTAAAAGAATATAACTACTGAATACTGCCCCTATGTACAAGAATATAACTACTATAATACTGCCCCTATGTACAAGAATATAACTACTATAATACTGCCCCTATGGTACCAGATGTGGTGTAGTGACCCCTGATGCAGCAGGGGGCACTGTGTAGGCTCCCGGATATGCATGAGGCATGTATGGATGGACGTTAGTATCACAGAGGTGGGTGGCCCTGTGATGGAAGCCTGGATATGTTTTTGGTTCAGCAGATCTACTGCTGAGTTGTACTATATATGGAGGCTTCCAGTGACAGGAGAGCTGGGCGGGTCCAGTCACCTACAAACCCACCCAAGGGCTTGTGTCTAAATACCTGGGATAAAACCTGCATTAAGGTAAGCTGAAGGACCGTGGTGAAGGTCATGACCATGACATAACCTGGTGATTCCTGACCTCACCTGTGGGTGAGTTACACCTATGTAATGGATTGTTTTGCACCTGAGAGAGAGTGTTGGAAGTCTGCCAGTGTGGACAGGCTCCAGTGTCCAAGGCGGGACATTACAGAGAGGTCTCTGTGACTGAAGAGCCGAGGCTCCAGGCAGGACTGAAGCATTGAAGAGTGTATTGTATGTTTACCATATGGTTTATGAATGCAATAAACCTAAAGACTTTTTGCATAAGAAAGTGTCTCTTGAATTACCTCTGAAGCAGCTGAGTGAGTAAACCTACAATTGGTGGATGGAATGCTGGCACGACCCAAGGAGCACATGTCCAGGACTGGAATCAGGAACCAAGGAGGAACGGACGGTCTGTGAAAACCGTGAGTGTGACCAGTGGTCACGAATAAACTGGCATGATGTTAAATGTGTGCCTCTGAAGATAAGAGGTATCTGAAGAAACTGTTAACAGTGGTGACAGACAGGAGTCTGTGTTATGTGACCGGGGTCATTGAGAAGTAACAAAAAGCATGCTGAAGGATACCTCAGAGGAGGTCCGGAAACCGCGTGGCCAACAGGTAACAACAGGTCTGTGGGTACTGAGGTCAGTGGACGTTTTTCTTTTGGGATCCTCTCTGAAGAGGAGGTGTCCGAAATCTCTGTGCCAAAGGACAGACAGGATCTGTGGTGTGCGACGGGGCAGTGAAAAGACGTATTTTTTGTTTGTTGGGTACCTCTGAGCTGAGGTCCCAGAACCTTGTGGCTGACGCCAACAGGGGACGGTCTTGACAACCGGCCAGGCTGGTCGGGATCAGTGAGAAGAATCAGTGAGAAACTATTTTTTTTTTGGTTTTTTTTTCTTCTTCTGGAACATGTGAGGGTTTTCTGTGGCTCAGAGGAGTCATGAAGGTGACAAGCGGCTGCGTGACTCGTGGGGTCACGAAGTGACAAGCCAAGACAACCACGTCAAGACTATGGTACAGAGCAACAGTGACTTGCAGCAAGATTTCTGCAGCAGCAAGAGCTGCATGGCACAGCGCTTGTTTCGCGTAGCCGGAGGCGGCAGAAGGACAGTACCAGCAGGACTGGGAGTACCATAAGACACAAGGTCCAAGGGGTGACCTCTTAAAGAACATACCACCAAAGAACATAAGGGTCGTGGAACTGGAGTCTGGTAGAGCCTTGGGGGAGGCCACGGTGTATAACCCAAGGAGGGGTGATGGCCCAAAAGGGGGGGTCCCAAAAGGGGGTGGCAACCCAAAAGGGATGGTGGCCCAAAAGGGGGCGGAGTTCCCAAAAGGGGGCGGTTGGCAAAAAAGGGGGGGGAGGATCCCAAGTTAAAGGGAGGTCCAACAAACGTTGCCAGGGCAAATATGTTATATTGTCCAGTCTCCTTAAACTATCCCCCGGCCCTACTACGGGGGACCCTCAATACACCATAAAGGTGGTGGGTCTGGTCGACCGGGGAGTCCGGTGACCAGTGAGGGTTTCACCTGACGGGTTTCAAATACCTGGAAGAAAGGTCGGGGTCACCCGTATCCATGGGACACAAAGGATTATTCAGTGGCCAGGGTAGTCTTTGAGACAGGCTGGGACATTGCAGGACAGATGTCGCTATATGTCCCTAATTTTTGTCGTGTCCAGTGGTCATAGGTCGGGACTCTAGACTGTTCTCTGGCTTGTGGGACAGGGGATTTCCTTTACAGCAGGAGGGGAGGCCTCTCTACTGTGGGTGGCAGACATTGGGACAGTGACACCTCCCAAAACTGATGATCAGACGGTGACACAGGAGGAAAGGATGCGTCTGCCCGACTGACTGACATGATGTAACTCTGAATGTATGACAACAGAACCCATGACGATGTGTAGTTAAGACCTCTAGAACAGAACCCGGTTAGAGGGAAACGGAGGGCCCCGAGAGTGACTCCTGTGCAGACTGTGACTCGACCGCAAGGGAAAGCAAGTGCAGTAACGTGGGAGCCAAGTAAAAATGGCCGACTTCCTCTCGCCGCAGGGGCTGTGGAAAGGCGGACAGGCTACATCCTCTAAGAAGCAAAATGATGAGGAAGAGTCAGGTCAGGTACCGGTCAGTGACTGTCCTAATGAGGAGATAGAGCTGTGTAAAGAAACAGTGAAAGAGGCAGTCGAGCAGGAAAGGTCCTGAGACGAATGATTTAGCACAAAGTGGAGGAGCGGAGAAGGAAGTCTCTAAGCTCAGAAATCATCTGTCAGCGTTAAGAGTATGAACAAGGCCTATGGAAAGAGACGGAGGTCTCAGAGAGGCCCAAGAGAAACATCAGCAGAGTGTCACTGCTTGCAGAAGAGCGAGATAGAGTTCTCCGAGAGCTCAAGATAGAGGAGAGATAGTGCCCAGCTCCAAAATCTATGGGAGAAGAAATCCAGCAGGAGAAGTTGCCATGCAGATGTCACACAAAGGAGATCGAGGTCTTGGAAAACCGTACTAAACGCTCAGGACGAGGAGGTCCAACAGTCTGTCCAAGAAGGTGACGGGTCGGTTTTCAAGTGTATAATAGAGGTACCCGAAGACATGCAAGAAGCTTGTGCCAGTAAGGATGTACATGAGGCCTTTAAAAGCGGTAGAAGCATGTAGTGTGAATGGGTGCCAGAGATTAAACAGTTGGTCATACTGTCGACTAGGAAGTCACGATGAAGCGGGTGGCTATCCTGAGGGACATGCACCTACAATTGTCTCCCGCACAAAGCAAATGATCCGTTTAGAAATCACGAAGCACTCGACGTCGGAGCAAGTAAGAAAGACTCAAAATCAGCTTGGCTTGATGGAAGACATCGTTCAAGTGCCCAAGGTCTGGTGAAAAGGTCATCGAAGACTCGGGAAAGGTGATGCAGGAGATGGTAAATAAGTCCGGTGTGACGAGAGTCAGATTCCGCTGATGACGAAGTCCAGGTCAAGGGTGAAGATGGGAATGTCCCATTCTCGTTGTCGGATCCAGGGAGAGCCTTGGGATATCCGGATGCTCCTGGATAACGTGTGTCATATTTGAGAGAAGTAAGCAGCTACGACTGGAGAGGGACAGGTCAACAGAAACCTACGGGAAAATGGAAAGAAGATGGTCGCCACCTTCAACCCGTGGTATTGAGAGGCAAAGGGTTCGCTTAAGAACGAGAAGTCCTCAACTGGAGATAATACAGGAAATAGTGATGCCTCGTTAGCTCAGGATTGAGTGACCTAAGCAGGAGAACCTGTAGTGGACGAAATGAAAAGGACTCAGACCAGACGGACGTATGGGTGCAAGTGAAATGCGACGCCGTACTACGCCGCTGGGATGCGGGTGGTCTGACAGGGGGCCTCGTCAGCAACAGATGTGACAGAGTCGGAGGACAGACGCCTAACCAAAGAGATAGTAGCAGGGTCCGACTTAGAGAGACGGTTTGACTGGCAGAGACGACCGAGAAGGATCTCTGGTCGGGTAAAAGTGTTCAACCCCACAAGTTTGAACAGAGGGGGAGGTATGTGGTGTAGTGACCCCTGAAGCAGCTAGGGGGCACTGTGTAGGCTCCTCGGGATATGCATGGAGGCAGTGATGGATGGACGTTATGTATCACAGAGGTGGTGGCCCTGTGATGGAAGCCTGATATGTTTTGGTTCAGCAGATCTACGCTGAGTTGTACTATATATGGGAGGCTTCCAGGTGACTTAGGAGAGGCTGGGCGGGTCCAGTCACCTACAAACCCACCCAAGGGGCTTGTGTCTAAATACCTGGGATAAAACCGCATGTAATGGTGTAGACTGAAGGACCTGTGGTGAGTCAATGACCAAGTGACATAACCATTGAATTCCTGACCTCACCTGTGGTGGAGTTACACCTATGTAATGGGAGTGTGTTTTGGGCACCTGAGAGAGAGTGTGTGGGAGTCTGCCAGTGGGACAGCTTCCATGTGTCCCAAGGCGGGACAATACAGAGAGGTCTCTGTGACTGAAGAGCAAGGCCCAGGCAGGAGCTGAAGCATTGAAGAGTGTATTGTATGTTACCATATGGTTTATGATGCAATAAACCTAAAGACTTTTTGCATAAGAAAGTGTCTCTTGAATTACCTCTGAAGCAGCGAGTGAGTAAAACCTTACAATGAATATACTACTATAATACTGCTCCTATGTACAAGAATTAACTACTATAATACTGCCCCATGTGTACAAGAATATAACTACATAATACTGCCCCTATGTACAAGAATATAACTACTATAATACTGCTCCTATGTACAAAATATAACTACTATAATACTGCCCCCTGGTACAAGAATAGAACAACTAAATACTGCCCTTATGTATAAGAATAAACAACTATAAACCTGCCCCTATGTACAAGAATAAACTACTATAATACTGCTCCTATGTCAAGAATATAACTACTAAAATACTGCCCCATGTAACAAGAATAAACTACTATAATACTGCCTCTATGTACAAGAATAAACTACTATAATACTGTAAATTTTATATTATATATGTTAATAAATATATAATATTCAAGACCCCCACTACTGTTTTTAGGCAGCCCCCAAATCTAAGAGCATCATTGTCAAAGTTCCATGTCCTCTCCAACAGCTGCAGGAACCTTTCCTTGCAACCAGAAGAAATGCAAAACCTGTCCATTATAAATGACCACGACAAGATAAAGATCCCCAACTCACATCAGGACTACAAGATACCCAGGTACTTTCAGCTGCATCCCATCAAATGTGGTGTACCTAATATTTGTACAAAATGTCCAACTGGGGTCTGTAATGTGGGGGAGACGCAAAAACTTAGAACAAGGATGAATTCTCATCGCCACACCAATAAGAGAAAAAAAAATGGATTTACCTGTGGCCAAACACTTTTGCATCCCCGGTCATAGCAGTTGGACATGAAATTACTTGTACGAAAGGTGAATTCACATCTCAGAGACACAGGAGAGTTGCGAATACAAATTGTGGTGACCTTTGACACTCTCAAGCTGGATGAACCTATCACATGATTTATGGCCTATTACATCAATTAAGGAATTTGCTTCAAAGACCCTGTGAGAACATTACAAAACATTACCAGACACCCTCAGAGGGCAATAAAACTTTCACACTCCTTATCTATAACTAGTCCAATATTTATTGCCACAACTGTTTCATTCCTCTCCCATAATGAAAGTTCTGCTTCAAACACTTGTCTCATCTATTGCATTTTTTCTGTGCTGTGTTGTGTACAAATATGTGATTCTTCAGATTTTGTATTAGTCTTTGCCTGATGAAGAAACCTGAGTATCTCGAAAGCTTGCAATTTGTTACCATCTTTTCAGTTAGCCATTAAAAGGTATCAACCACTGGGACTCTCAATTCTAAATATTTTCTTATCTACTGGCTAACACGGTAACTAAGAAAACATCTTTACTGTATCAAATGGAGGATACCAGAATGTACCGCATCTTTATGGAACTAAAACCACTTCTGAAGAAATGCTAACAAATGGACAGCGACATTTTTTTCTATCTAAATACAAAAAGGAGAATTTAATTCCCAAAGGTTTCGGATTTCAAACCCAATTCTTTCACACCTACAAATACCCATTATGCACAAAACCTTTGTCACAGGATTCTGAGAGACTAAGGAACCATCTTTTGCATGTCTGCTACAACATAAGGAGTCACGTCAAAGGGCAATTTGAAAGTCTAAGGAAAACCCTTACAGAAAGCACAAGCAAAAATTACAATACTACAAACAAACCTACGGACCTTTCTGATTCATAACAAGGAAAAGAAACACACCTCAATTCAGAACTCTATACAAACAGATCCGAAACAAAGCCAAAACCTGACAACCTGTACCAAATCCATTTCAGACACAAAAGCATCTAACTGTGTCATCAATCTCTCGATTACAAACCAACAAGGTGTGAGCTGGCCGGCTTTCTAGAGGACTCTCATTTTGTCCCACTAAGGCCCTAGATAAAACTGAACTCTGTATGATATGGAACATTTTTCAGAGACTGCGCCTAAGGGAATACTTCAATGATACAGAAGATTCTGAAAACACTCAGACTGAAGGAAAAGGGATCCCAACAACCAAGAAGAGGTCAGACTGAACACCTCCTCCTGACGCAATCCTCATTTGGAATAAATATATAGACTCATTCAGAATTTTGATAAAATCCACCATCATAGACACCAACAGGAGACAAGCATCCAACATCATGCCCGGAGAGAAGGCCAAACAGCCTCTGAAAACCAGCAAAGAAATCATCATTAAACCTGCTGACAAGGGAGGGTGCAATAGTCATGATGAACACACTCAGACTATATGAAGGAAGCAAACAACAACTTACGACACACGCTACTACAGAAAAACTGGAGTCGGACCCTACACAGGACCTATACAAGAACTAAGCAAGTTGGTATCTTGTCTGCCTGAGAAAATCCATAAGAGCCGATGGCCTGATACCAGAGAATCCAAAGAATAGGGACATTCTACATGCTTCCCAAAATCCACAAATCTGGAAATCCAAAAGGCCAATTATTTCTTGGTGGACAACCCTTACTGAGCAGGTATCTGATGGGTAGAGGCATTCTTAAACCCCTGGTAAAGGATACACCCAGCTACATTCAGACACAACTGACCTACGAATAAACAGCGGCAATAGGCCCCTACCAGAAGGAACCATCCCTGGCCACCATGGATGTGGAATCTTTGTACTCTAATATCCCACACCAGGATGGATTTAATGCCTGCAAAGTCTTCATGAAAACACCGAGAATGATGCTGATCTGTGGTGAAACTCACAAAATTCATCCTCACCCACAATTACTTTGAATTTGACAACAAGATCTATTTACAGGAGACTGGGCACAGCGATGGAAGTAAAATGGCTCCACAGTATGCAAATTTTTCAGGCCAAGCTTGAAAGCGCTTTCTGTCCTCATGTCCCATCAGCCTCTGGCCTCTACCGCACAATGATGACATTTAATCATCTGGACGAGTCTGAGCAACAGCTAAAGACGTTCCATGAACAGTTCAATAAAATTCATCCCACCATCATTAACACTCAACTACTCCGCACTGAAATTAACTTTTTGGACACCATCATTAAACTGAAGGACATGAAATAGAGACATCCCTGTATCAAAGCCAATCGACCGTCCAACATACCTTAATGGGACAGTTTTCATCCAAAACACAAAAAACTCTATTGTTTACAGTCAAGCCACAGATACAACCGTATATGTTCCAACCCCAAGGATAGAGTGAACACCTTGGTCGCCTTAGAAAGACCTTTTAAAACAGGGCTACCATCCAAAACAAATTGAAAACCAAATTACAAGAGCCACCAGAAATCAAGGAATCACCTGCTACATTACAAAACTAAAGAGAAAATAACCGGGTGCCTCTAGTGGTCACCTACAATCCAAATCTGGAGGTGCTAAGGGGAGCTGGCACGGAAACTACAACCTACTACAAAAGATGCTCGATTACAATCCAATTTCCAGACCCCCCACTACTGTGTTTAAGGAGCCCGCAATCTAAGAAACATCATTGTCAAAGTTTCCCTGTCTCTCAACAACAGCTGCAGGAACCTTTTTGCAACCAGAAGAAATGCAAAACCTGTCCATTTATAATGACCACGGACAAGATAAAGATCCCCAACTCACATCAGGACTACAAGATCGCAGGTACTTTCAGCTGCATCACATCTAATGTGGTGTACCTAAATATTTGTACAAAATGTCCAACTGGGGGTCTGTATGTGGGGAGACAGGGCAAAACTTAGAACAAGGATGAATTCTCAATGCCACACAATAAAAAGAAAAAGAATGGATTACTGTGGCCAAACACTTTTGCATCCCCGGTCCTAGCAAGTTGGACATGAAATTACTTGTACTGAAAGGTGAATTTCACATCTCAGAGACAAAGGAGAGTTTGAGAATACAAATGATGGTGACCCCTGAAACTCTCAATGCTGAATGAACCTATCACATGGATTTATGTCCTATAACTTCAATTAAGGAATTTGCTTCAAAGACCCTGTGAGAACATCACAAAACATTACCAGAACCCCAATCAAGGGCAATAAAACTTTCACACTCCTTATCTAGAACTAGTCCCAATATTTATTGCCACAACTGTTCATCCTCTCCCATAATGACAGTTCTGCTTCACGTCACTTGCTTACCTATGCATTTTTTTGTGGCTGTGTGGTATATAAATATGTGATTCTTCAGATTTTGTATTAGTCTTTGCCTGATGAAGAGACCTGAGTAGTCTGGAAAGCTTGCAATTTGTTACCATCTTTTCAGTTAGCCTTAAAAGGTATCAACCACTGAGGACTCCAATCTAAATATTTTTCCTATCTACTGGCTAAGATATACATCTTTACTGTATCAAAAGTGCAAGACATTGTAATGGCAGATCGCGTGTCAAACTGCGGCACATTGCACAATGTGTGGGTATATCAGTGGAAGGGTTGCCATATCCTAACACAGCTGCTGAACATGCATAAAGTTCGGCCCGATGGGTCCCAGACTTGACATTAGAGAACCAAACGTCTGAGAGAACTTCGCTCTGCGGAAAATGTGCAACTGTTTAAAGCTGATCCTCAACTTTTTCTGCAGAGATTTGTTACAATGGATGAAACTTTGGGTACACCACTTCGTCCGGAGTCAAATGAAGCCTCAAACAGTGGAAACATCCCACCCCCCATGCCCCAAAAAGCAAAGGTGGTTCCATCCTGTCAGGAGTCGAACCCATACCTCTTGTCTACTGCCACACTCTACCATCTGAGCTATTCTGCTGGCTGCAAAGTTCCTTGCTGAACCCAGATACCATTGACTGTTCTTCCTGATTGGCTACACCTAGTGCCTCTTGATTGGGCCTCTGAATTGCCAATTACACACCCCTATATAAACCTGGCCCTGTGGGTGTGTCATTGCGAGAATATGAGCTCCAAGCCCTTAGTCAAGCGTTTCCGCTGATCCATTGCTACAAACACTGCTCTCCTGTGAACCGACCTCGGCCTGCCTTCTGACACGCCTCTCCGCCTGAATCCATTGCTACAAAACACTGCTCTCCTGTGAACCGACCTCGGCCTGCCTTCTGACTACGCTCTCCGCCTGATCCATTGCACAAACACTGCTTTCCTGTGAACCGACCTCGCCTGCCTTCTGACTACGCTCTCCGCCTGATCCATTGCTACAAACACTGCTTTCCTGTGTACCCGACCTCGCTGCCTTCTGACTACGCTCTCCCCCCTGATCCATTGCTACAAACACTGCTCTCCCTGTGAACCGACCTCGCCTGCCTTCTGACTATGCTCTCCGCCTGATCCATTGCACAAACACTGCTTTCCTGTGTACCGACCTCCGCTGCCACCTGACTATCACCTGCCTCTGCTTCCCCAGGTTTGCAGTAACATCGGCTCCAACCCAAACGGGATCTGACAGAAAATCTCGCCCAAAATGGAGTCCGCTTGAACACCCTGAGGCGGCAAGTTACGGACTTCAAAGTTTTTTTTACTGACTCTCAAAAAATAGCCAATTCAACTGATTTCACGGCGAAACAACAGGAATAATTGACTACAAAAACAACTTCGGCGGCGCAATTCAGGGTCCGAACAACCCGGCTCCGCTGCCCAAAGTTCAGTGGGGATCCAACGACCGAGGATTCCCAATCAATGCCGCAAATTCCAGATGCAACCTGCTCCCTTTACCACGAAGGAAGAAAGTTTTTTTCAGATAAATCTCCTGACGGATGAAGCTCTGCTTGGGCTTTACCTTATGTAGAAAAGGACTATGTAATAGAATTAAAGAAGGATATCAAGAGACTCTTTCCTTAACCACCTTTGAAGACCGACTTTCATTCAAAAGGGGTTTTGGAGGAGAAACAAAAATAATGTACCTGAATCTTCTCGCCTGAATCCTCAAAATGTCCATGATTCAAAACTGGCAGGACATCCTGGAGTTGCAAAAACAAGACCTACTTTCTTTCTTTTGTGGCCTAATTGTAGGAAGGACGGAGGAAAATGTTTCAACCTGTTTAACTGGCACGAAACAAGACCCCACATCCCTCCCTAGGACTCTTTCAACCACTTCCAGTTCCACCAGGCCTTGGGGATCTATTCCATGGATTTTTATTGTGGAACTACCCCCTTCCAAACAGATACCGGTCATCCTTGCATATGGACCGACCAAAAAAGGCCCACTTTATTCCAACAAGAATTCCCACTGCTAAAAAACTGGAACTGATAATCAAAGAGGTTTCAGGTTACATGGAATCCTGACAGCGTGGTTCTACAAAGGCGTTCATTTTTACCGCAAAATTTTTGGAAAGTTTCGTACAGCCGGGAGTCACTGTAATCTTTCTACCGCTTTCCCCTCAGTCCAATGGCCAGACGGAAGAACGAACCAACTTTGGGCAATACCTCCGTGCTTCATTTCCATTTAGGATGACTGGGTGGACATTTACCAACACAATTTGCCTACAACAACTCCAACATACGCTACATCTCAAACCCCATTTTTTCTAATTATGGAGTACACCAGATTTATTTCCCTAACTGCCCACCGGGAACACCCCTTCCTGTGTAAAGAAAGGCTTGCAAAATTACAAATCCCAGAAGGAATTACAGAGAATTACTCAAGACCCAGGAAAATAAGGAACAGCAAAAACTCGGAGAGTGCCCCCTGCCTTCAGTTGGAGACAAAGTTTGGCGTCCACAAAAACCTTAAGACCATGGCCATCCCCAAATTGGGTCAGAAATTCATTGGGACCTTTTTCAAATTTCTGCAAAAAAACCAGGTTGCTTTTCATTTTAAAACTTCCCAACAATCAAAAGATTCTCCAGGTTTCACATAACCTCTCAAACCCTTCTGTGAAAACCCGTTCCAGGAAGAATTCAGCCACCTCCCCACCAAAAGGATCCTGGAAAAAATACATTGTGGATAAGATTCTGGACTCCCGAAAATTCGAGGTAAACTGCAGATCTGGTGCAGTGGGGAAGGTTACGGACCAGAGGAAAATTCATGGGAAACCAAGGGACAACGCCATCTCCCAGACTAACAAAGCCTTTCATCAGAGGTACCCGGAAAAGCCACTCCGAATGTCCAAGGCCATCCGGAGGAGGGGGAGTACTGTCCGGATCAACCCAACCTCTTGTCACTGGCCAGCAGCCTACCATCTGACTATTCCTGGCTGCAAAGTTCCTTTCTGAACCCAGCCCATTGACTGTTCTTCCTATTGGCTCACCTATTCTCTCTTGATTGGGCCCTGAATGCCAATTACACACCCCTATAAACCTGGCCCGTGGGTGTTCTTCGAGATTTTGACTCCAAGCCTTTATCAAGCGTTTCCTGCGATCCATCTACAAACACGCCCCTGTGAACCGCCTCGGCCTCCTTCTGACTACGCTCTCCGCCTGATCCTTGCTACAAACACTGCCCCTGGAACCGACCTCGCCTCCTTCTGACTACGCCTCCCCTGATCCATTGCTACAAACATGCTTTTTCCTGTAACCGACCTCGGCCTGCCTTCTACTACGCTCCTCCCCTGACCATTGCACAAAAACACGCTTTCCTGTGACCGCCTCCGCGCCTTCTGACTCGCTCTCCGCCGATCCATTGCCAAACACGCTCTCCGTGAACCGCCCTCGGCCTCCTCTGACTACGCCCCGCCTGACCATTGCACAAACCGCTTTCCTGTTCCCGACCTCGGGCGCCACCTGACTACGCTACCTGCCTCGCTTCCCAGTTTTGCAAACATCGGCTCCAACCCAGACGGGATCTTGACACATCCGCGGCAAGGTGATGGCATCAGTGTTCTGTGATTCCAAGGTGTCAATCTTCTGTAGTTCCTCCAAAAGGTCAAACCACAATGGGGAATATTATGCAGCTCTGATTCCCACTGAGGTCAGCAATTAAGGAAAAATGTCGAGGGATGCTGCGGAAAAGGGGGGTTGTTTCATCAGGACAATCCCATCACAACATCACTTTTGCAATGGCTGCAATCACTCCGTGGTTTTCCCAAAAGCTTCACACCCCCTAACCCCGATTTGGCTCCCTCGAAATATCACCAATTTCCACAGATGAAAAAGCACCTTTGTGGAACTTTTCCTTTCTGAAGAAGCCGTCTGGACCCGTAAAGGACTTTTTGGAGTTCGCAAGACGGAACTTCTACACAGTGGACTAATGAAACCCAAGAGGTGGCATACCTTGGACCCCAAGGGAGACAGTCAGAACTGACTGAAAAATTTTGCCCCACGGCACTACTTCTGGGTCGGGGGCCTCAAACTTTTTTAGGCGCCCCTCGTACAAAGCTCAGAAACCGCCGAATTCTCCCCAAAACGCACAAGTACGACGGACAATACAGTCCTCCTACAATATTATGGGCACCGCAAGTCCCCCCCTCACACCCATAAATCCCCATGCAGGATGTACCCCCCATCCCCCATAAATGCCCATACAGAATACTGGACCCAATATAATCTCCATACGAATACTGGACCACAAAAATTGCTCTATACAGGAACGGTCCCCATCCAAAATAGGAGCTCCCTCTGCACTGCCTGCGCTCTGCACGTTTACAGGGGCTCAGGGAAGGGGGGGGGCCCGTACACCTCCCCATCAAAAAATTGGCCTTCCCCCACCCTCCATCAAACCCTTTTCCCCACACCCCTATCTGGCCTTCTCCCCATCAAACCTCCATCATGGCCTTCTCCCCATCACCCCACATGACCCTTTTCCCCCACCTCCATCAAAGCCTTCCCCCTCACTTCCCCCATGGGCCCCCCCCCATCACCTCCATCAAAGCCTTCTCCCCCCACCTCCATCAATGCCTTCTCTCCCTCCCCCCATCAAGCCTTCCCCCACCCTCCATCATGGGCCCTCCCCCTCAAACCCCCCATTGCCCTTTTCCCCCCCCACCTCCATCAATGTTTCTCCCATCACTTTCCCCAGGCCTTTCCCCCATACCTCCATCAAAGCCTTCTCCCCATCACTTCCTCATGGCCCTTTTCTCCCCTCACCTCCATCAATGCCCTTTTCCCCCTCCCCCTCAATGCCTTCTCCCCATCACCCCCACACTGCCTTCTCCCCATACCTCCATCAGGGGCCTTTTCCCCCACACCCCATCATGGCCTCTCCCCCCACTCCATCAATCCTTTTTCCCCACACTTCCATCGCCTTCCCCCATCACCTCCACAAGCTTTTCCCCCCTCACCTCCCTCAACCTTTTCCCCCTCACCCCCCATCATTTCCTTCTCCCCATCACCCCAAATGGCCTCTCCCCATCAAGCCCCTCCCCACACCACACACACACAGACACACAGCAACATTTTACCCGG
>JARQOD010011953.1:0-21440 GCA_033576555.1 Oophaga sylvatica
CCTGGCTAAACCCATTTTTTGGGGTAACATGCTTTTTTTGGGCCCCTTTTTTTTTCCCCCTTTCCCCAAAACCTTGAGGTTTTGACCAAAGTGCATGAGGAATTTTGGTAAAAAAAGGGGGGGGTTTTTAAAATGGTCCCCTGGGGGTGGGGGCACACGCACCCCCCCTGGGGTGTGGCGAGACGCTTTTTAATGCAAATACCATTCACTTCAACCCACTGACAAAACCCCGGGGAAAGTGGAGTATCTCTAGAGGGGGGGTTTCAAGTAAGGTTTTTGAGTTTTTAGTAGTCTAGTTCCTTCTTTGCAGGGGGGCTTTTGGAAAAGGCTTAGACCCTTAGAAATTTTTTGGGGGGAGGAAAGATTACCCCCCTTCATCACCATTCATAAGTGGAGTCTGGATGGGTTTTTTGGAAATCCCCCTTTTGTCTATCAGGCGGGAAATTCCCTTTTCTCGCCACACTAAAAAAAGGGAAGTAAAAAGAGGAAAATTTTTCCCCCCCCCCTGTCAAAAGGACGAAATCAGGTTCAGAACTGCCCTGCCTGTGATAACTGGCATCTGGGGAAAAATTTTTGGGAAAAAAAAAGGGGAAAGAAGTGCTGCTCCCCTTGGCTTTTGAGTGCTTATGCCCCCAAGCGTGGAAAAGGGGCGAAAGGCAAGGGATTATAAAAATTGTTTTCCCGGATTGCAAAAAGTCCACACATTGCACCGGTCCTGGGGACCGAAGGGTCACGTTGTTTAAAGGCACGGTGAAGGAAAAGGGGGAAACCCCCCCGGGGCCCGGGGGTCGGGCCCCCCAAGCCCCAATAGTAAAACGTAACGGGCCCGGGGGGAGTGAAGACTTTGGAGTTTTGCGGGCCCCCCAAAGAATTCACCCCTTTTCACAGGGGCCCCTAACACAACTGACGGGGCAACAGCTAAAGTTTAGTGGTTTGGGGGGAACTCTTTGGGGGGGGGGTTGTACTGTTTTTTGGATTTTAAAGGGGGCCCCCCAAAATTCCCCCAAACCCTCCCTCTCAAGATACACCCCCCTTTTGGATCACCCCCCGGGGGACCTGCCTTTCATCTTGCAAGAAAAGGGTTTTGGGGAAAAAAACGCTGACGTGTAGACTGATTCTTTATCTGCACCGCTTCACAACTAAAAGATTTGGGGGACCGTCCCCCCGGGGGGGGGACCCGAACTAGCTGCCTCACCATCCCCTCAAGATCTCAGCAGGGGGGGGGAAAAAAATTACCAAATAAAACGGGGGGCCCCACAAAGGGTAATAAATCCCCCCCCTGTAAATATACCCAACATACGCCAGACCGCCCCCAAGCCCCCCCACACTACCTGGACAAAACCCCAAAATTTTTCCGGGGCCCGGGGCTCGAGAAACCCCCTTTCCCCCTGGTAACCCACAATTGTGGGGGGGGTCGACACAACTTGGCTCACAAACAGGAACGAACTCGCAAAAATTGGGGCCCCTGTGTCCTAAGGACTTTTTTGGGGGAAAAAGGACTGTTTGCACTTTTGGCGCCAAAATCGCCATTTTTTGTCCCTATTCGCGCCCCAGGCCTGGGAAAAAGGTGGGCGTCCCTTCGGGGCGTCTCCCCCCCTGTGGCGCGAAAAATCCCCCCCTTCAAAGTGCTACTAAAACATGCGGTCCTGCCCTCCAAAAAGGGGGTCCCCCTCCTTTTCACCTTCCCCGAGGAAAGGGGGGGACCAAACCCCACCTCCACGAAGAGACCGGATGTCCCCGCAGAAAGAAAAGATTCTTCGGAAAAGAGGGGGCAGGACGGGGGGCCCCACGGGGCAGCGGAGGAAAAGGGGAGCCCCCCTGCCCCCCCAAGCTCCCAAAACGGGGATGGGAGACTTATCGATCCTGAAAACCCCAACAGGCTTTTTTTTGGGTTTTGGGGGAGAAAATCACGCTAAAGAAATTTTTCCAAAACCCGGAGGGGAAAATTTAGAGACCCGTTTTAAACCCCGCTAAATGGCAAAAAAACCAACACGGCGTCCTCTCCCCTCAACAAAACCCCCCCCATTCCAAGTCCCCAAGATCGGGCCCCCCCCGGGGGAAAAGGAAAAAACCGGGGGCTGGGCCCCCAAAAATACCTTCCCACCCCACCGTGAAACGGAGGAACGAGGAGGTTTTAGGAGGGGGGAGCCAATCCCCCCCGCCCCCCGGCCCCCGGGGGCCCCCAGATTTCGGGCCCCCCGGGGGGGGCAAACCGGGGGGGGCCTGTCCCCTCACTACCTGTGGAAAGGGGGGGGAAAAGGCCCCGGATTTACGTCGCCCACACCGGGCCCCCGGGAAAAAATGGCAGGCGTGAGGAAAGAAGAGGGGTCAGCAGGAGGAAAAACGGGAAATCCAGAGGAACCCCCCACGACGTTTGCCGGCTTTATTGCCCACAAGGAGACTGTCCCCCGCGACAAAGGACCTTACGGGAAAACCCCGGCGGCGGGGGGGGTTTACGATTTTTCCCCCCCCCGGAAAAGGGGGGGGGGGGGGTTTTCCCGAAAACCCGGGGCCCCTACCCCGCGGGGGTTTTTCCAGGCGTGACGTAGAAATCCACCGCCGCAAGGTCACCCGGGAGGGACTTAGAAACGGAGATATCGTCACCTTTACGCGCATTGGGGAATAAGGGGTGGTTTTGCCCCAAAAAATCACCCTCGTCCGTGACCCCCCTTCCCCCCCCCCGACGCAGGTACCCTCACCATTACCGCAAACGCCCCGGTCCCAGTTCAAGCACATCCGGCCGGGGGCCCCATGCCCCCCCCTTTTAAGTCATCGCAACTAGCGACCCAAGGCATCACGAATTTAAAATCACCTCTTCATCGCAACGTGCGACACAGTCTCGATCGCAATCCCTAACGCGGTCCATATCGCTAACAGTAATTTTAAAACGCAATCGGTGTCATGGGAGAGAGTGTACCCTTCGCCCCTGGAGGTTCGCACCCCGAACTGTCGCACCGACCCTGATCGCAGCACATGATTTGCTGGTCCCCGGATCGAGGGCCCATTTTCGTTGTTTTCCCGCCCCCGGGGTGGAAAATGAAATTGGGGGAAAAGGGGATGAAAATGAATAAATAGTAAAGAGTTGTGAGATCCAATCGGGTCTCCCTCAGTACTATAGCAAAAAGTTTAAAAAGGGGTTTTTAAAAAGTTTGCACGGGTTTTAAAAATAAGTGAATATATTTTTTTAATTTTTTAGTTCCCCCCGGCGGGTTTTAAATTGGGAAATGATAGTGTTAACGTAAACAGTTGCATTTTTAAAATTTGGGGTTTTTAATTTAAAAAAGGGGCTTCTTTTACAAATGGACTTTTGGGTTTAAAGGGACATGCTAACCAGAACTTAATTGAAAAATATTTTGCGCTTCGGTGCCCTTTTCTTGGTTTACTTAAACCATCCATAATTTAACCCTCTGAAAACAAAACCCGTTGGGTGGCACTGCGTGGGGTCTGCATCGGATTCCTGCAGCCCACCCAGGACCCTTTTTTGAAGGTTTGGTGCGGGCCTTCAAAAATTTAAAACTGTTTTTATTTTATTGAATCCCTAATTGGGATATTTGAAATTTTTCTATAAAGTTTTCAACTTCAAGATTTTTTTACCTCCCGGTTTGGGAAGATGAAAAGTTAAATGTTATTGCATAAACAAAATGTCCTTTTGTATTTTACCCCGGATGTTTGGGGGTTACCAGGGGAATGTGTAGCCCTGGTGGTAGGCACACGCAGTACCCTGGAGAGTGTAGGCGAGCGGCATTTTTAATGCTAAAAAATCCTTTCACTCGACACACACGACACACCCCTGGGGTGGGGGAGTATACTCTAGAGGGAGGGGGGTCAAGGTAAAAGGGTTTTAAAGGTAAATTTAGTGAGTCTATTTTCCTGTTTTTGGACAGTAGGACTTTTTGATTAGAGCTTAACCCTGTGAGAAGACGTTTGGAGGGGGGAAAGAGTTACCTGCTTCATCCCCTTTTTTCATATAGGGGAGTCTGGTTTTTGGTTTTTGGAAAAACACCTTATCTATCAGAGCTGGATCACCTTCTCGACACACTGAAAAAAGGGGGAAAAAGTAATACACGGAAAGTCTTCAGCACCCCGTCTAAAGGCGGTATCAGGTTCAGAGACGTTTTTCCTGCCTGTGTAACTGACTCTGTGGCTAACTTCTTGGGAAGGAAAGGAAAGAAGTGACTGTTTTGCCCCTTTGGGCTAGTTTGAGTGCTTATGTTCCCAAAACGTGGAAAAGGCGAAAGGAAAAGTGGATTTATAAAATTAGTGCTCAGGTTTTGCAGAAGCCCCGGCACATTGAAACCGGGTCACGGGGACCGAAGGGCACTGTTGTTTCAGGCCGGGGATAGGAAAACCAGGAATCTACCGGCCCTAGGTCGCGCAGACAAGCCCCTTATAGTTTACGAACTGGGGCAGGGGAGTGAAGGGCTTTTTGGGGGTTTTGCAGGACCACGTAAGAATTCAGCTCCCCTTTACGGGGAAGGGGCCCCCAACACTAAAAGGGCTGGGGGAGGTAAGTAAAGTTTATTTGGGGTTTTGGGGGGAAATCGCTTCCGGGTGGTTGTTTCCGTTTTTGGGTTAAAGGAGGCCCCTAACTTTCCAGCTCCCCTCTAAAAAACACTCTCCGGGGGGCCTCCCGGGGGCCTGCCTTAATCTTCCAAAAAAAAAGGTTTGAAAACGCTACCGTGTGAGACGGGATTCTTTTTTCTGCACCGACTTTTAAAAATCCCCAAAACTTGGGGCCCCCCTTTCCCCCCTGTGGGGGCCCGGGGCATCTAGGGTGCCTCACCAATCCCCCCCGAGATCCAGCGCGCGTATAATTACCCCAAAAAACACAGGTGGCTCCAAATGTACATAAATAAAACCCCCCGTAAATAATCCCCAAATACGCCAAACCGCCCCGGGGCCCCAAACCCCAAAACCCCGTCAAAATCCCCATGACTTTAAGGGGGGGCTCTGAGACCCCATTTCCCCCGGGGGAACCCAAAAATTTGGTGGGGGCGACCACAAACGCACGACAACTCCACAAGGGAGACAGTGTTAGGCCTGGGTTCCCAAATGCCAAGGCAATTCGGGGGATCGCTTTTCGGGCCTTTTTGGGTAAAATCAAGTGGGTATTGTTCTTATAGTTTAATAACTATCGTCCCCCCACCGGGGACCATAATTTTAAAGGGGTTTTTTTTAAAGGGGAAAAAAAAAAATTGCTTTTGGGCCACTCCAGCATTGACCCCGATTCGTTTTTGGGACAGTGCACCCCCTTTTTCTTAACCGGTTTTTCCCAAAAAAAAATTGAAAGAAATAAAGCCCAAAAAAGGGTTTTTTAAACATTTTTTTTTTTTTTTTTTCTTTTTTGTTATTTTTTTTTTCATGTTAAAGATGATGGGGTTTTAGGGTACTTTTTTTTTGCTTTTTAAACCAACTTCTTTTTTTTTGGGGGCCCCAAAAATTTTCACCAGTAGTAAACTTTTTTGCAAATTTAGCGTTAAAATCTTCAAAGGGGGTTTTTTGGCTGGGGTTTTTGGGATAAGTTTTAGAAAGTACCTAGCTTTTGCTACAACTTTTTTGCACACCGCATTGAAGCCCCCTTGGGGCCCCCCCCCGGCCAACCCGGGTTTTTTGAAGTTTTCCCGGACTATTGTACATGTTCCCCTTATTTAAAGCAAAGATGTCTTTCAAAAAATTGTCTCCCCTTTGGACGACCCCCCAAAATTTTCATTTTTTTACATGGCATTAAATAAACACAAAAAGGCCCGGTGTTTCTTTTTAAAGTGCTAATACCTTTCCCTGTTGTGTAAACAATTGCTTGTTGGGGGGCCAATTTTTTTTTTAGCTCCAATGCGCCCGCGGTAGACAAAAGTGACCAAAAGGATGCTGCAATGCGCAAAGGGCCACACCCTTGCTCGTGTTAAAAAATGGGCCCCCACCCCCTTTCTTTTCAAAAAGGGCCCAAAACCCTTTCACTGGGGGGCCCTTTTGGGCCCTTTAAAAATGGGGCAGAGGCCCAAAAAAACCTCATCTGCTTAAAGAAAAAGGAGACAGGGGGGGGACACCCAAAAGGGTGTCCGCCTGGCTTTAAAACCCGCAAGCTGGGGGTAACGCTCGGTTTTTGGCTTTTTCTTCCCCCCCTTTCCCCCAACATCCTGAGGTTTTTCAAAAAAAGGGTCGGGGGGAAAGGGGGGTTTTTGTAAAAAAAAAGAAGGAGGGTTATCAAAATTTAAACACTAAACCCACAAGGGTACAGTTTAGGCCATGGGCCCCCAAATGCCAAGGGGAATTTGGGGATCGCTTCCGCCTTTTGGCTAAAAATCAAGGTTATCTGTTCTTATAGTTTAATCTGTCTCCCCATCGGGGACCAAAAATTAAGGGTTTTTAAACGGGGGTGAAAAAGAGCTTGCTCTGCCACTCCAGCATTACCCAGTATTCAGAAATTTGGAAAAGGAAAACCCTTTCTTAACCGGTTTTTTCCCAAAAAAATTGAATAAAATAAAAGCAAATGGTTTTTTAAGATTTTGTTTTTTTTTTTTTTTTTTTGGGGGTTATTGCTGTTTTCAGTTCAAAGATGCATTTTTAAAACGTTTTTGCTTGCTTTAACTTCAACCTGCTTATTTGTGTGGCGCCAAAATTTTCCCTATGTAGAAAGCTTGTTAAAAATGTAGCGTTAAAAATCCAAAGGTTTTTTTTTGGGGGTTAAAATTGATAAGTTCAAAATTCCCCCTTTTGCACAACATTTTGCCACACGTTGAAGCCCCTTTTCCCTCAAGGTCGGTTTCATTTAATTTCCGTTATAATGTCACGTTCCCCTTATTGAGCAATGTTTCTTTTGAAAAAAATTGTCTCCCTCTTGGGCCCCCCACCATTTTTACATTTTTACATTGCTTAAATAACACAACAAAACGGGGCTGGTGTGTTTTTTGAATGTCTAAGACCTTTCCCTGTCTGTTTTTCAAATTTTTGTTGGGGGGCCATTTTTTTTTTACGTCCAAAGCGCCGGGGGACGGAAAGTAGCCTGGGGAAGTTGCCATGGCGCAATGGGCCAACCCTTCCGTGTTACAAGGGCCCACCCTTGCATGTGTCCAATGGGGGCCCCCCCCTTGCACAATGGCCCCTTGGCCAAAATACTGGAGAGGAGACTCCCCAGTTTATGGGGAAAGGAGAAGTGACTACCCAAGGGTAGTCCTGTGGCTAAAGCATAGTGAGGGGAGACATGCTGGTTTTTTTGGATTTTTTTCCCCCCTTCCTCAAAACCTGGTGTTGACACAACAGGGTGCAGAGGAATGAGTATTTTTTTAAAAAAAAAAGGGGGGGTTTTTCAAATTCAAAACCTGACAACCCCCAAGGGATGAGTGTTAGGCCATGGTTTTCCCCAAATGCCAAGGGAAAATTGGGCTACGCTTCTCCCGGGCCCTTTTTGGAAAACAAGGGGATCTGTTTTTCAGTTTTTATCGATATCCCCACGGGGCCATAATTTAAAGGTTTTTGAACAGGGGGGTGAAAAAGAGCTTGTCTTCCCTCCACGCATTGACCCGATTTCAGTTTTCGGGGGAAAGTGCCCCTTTTTCCTTAACCCGGGGTTTCCAAAAAAAAATTAATAAAAATCAAACAAATGGGGGTTTTTTCAAGCATTTTGTTTTTTTTTTTCTTTTTTGTGTCTTTTCTGTTTTTTATTTCAAAGAGTGTTTTTGTCTTTTTTTTCTTCTTTAATTTAACTTTTTCTTTTTCTTTGGGGTTTCGCAAACTTTTACCTAGGAGTAAACTTGTATCAAAATGTAGCGTTTTAAAATCACAAAGGTTTTTTTGGGGGTTCAAGTGTGTAATTGCAAGAAGTACCAGCTTTGCTACACATTTTTGCACACCGCATTAAGCCCCTTGCATCAAGGGGCCAACGGTTCATTTAATATTCCGTGGCATGTACACTGTTCACTTTTGAGCAATATGTTTTTGAAACATTGTCCCCTCTTGGACGACCACCACTTTAATTTTTACATTGCATTATAAACACAAAAAAACGGGTCTGGTGTTTTTTGAATGTGTAATACCTTTTTACCTGTCTGGTTTTTTTTTCAATTGCTTGTTTGGGGGCCATTTTTTTTTAGCGTCCAATCGCCGGTAACGGAATGTGACCATGGAATCTTGAATTTGCAATGGGCCACAAAACCTTTTTGGTTCAATGGGCCACACCCCTTTCATGTGTCACAATGGGGCCCCACCCTTGCACAAGGGCCCTTGGCCCAAAATAGCTGTCAAAAGGGAGACCCTCAGTTGCTGATAAGGGAAACGGGAGGGACTACCCAATAGAGGTAGTCCTGCCTGGCTAAACCAGCATAGCTGAGGGGTAGACAGCTGCTGGTTTTTGGCATTTTTTTTCCCCCCTTCCTCAACATCCTGAGGTGTTGACACAACAGGATGCATGAGGAAGTGAGTATTTGTGTAAAAAATAGAAGGAGGGGTTATGCAAATTCAAGACACTGACAACTCCACAAGGGATGACAGTGTTAGGCCATGGGTCATCCCAAATGCCAAGGCAATTCGGGCTATCGCTTCTCGGCCTTTTGGCTAAGATCAATGTAGTATCTGTTCTTATCAGTTTAATATCTGATACGTCCCCTATCTGGGGACCATATATTAAATGGATTTTTAGAACAGGGAGATGGAAAAAGAGCTTGCTCTGTCCACTCCACGCATTGACCCCGTATTTTAGAATTCTGGGAAAAATGCCCCCCTTTTCTTTAACCTTTCCAAAAAAAGTTGAAAAAAAATCAAGCAAATGTGTTTTTCAAGCATTATTTTTTTTTTTTTTTTTTTGTTTATTTCTGTTTTCGTTCAAAAGCATTTTTAGATACTTTTTTTTTTCTTAACTCAACTCTGCTTTTCTTTGGGGGTGCGCAAATTTTTACCATATGTAAACATTTTCAATTAGGTTTAAAAATCTATCAAAGGTTTTTTGTGGCTGTTTTAATGTGAAGTTCAAGAATTTCCACTTTTGTACAACATTTTTGCACACACGCATTGAACCCCTTTTTCCCCAAGGCCTCGGTTTCCCCTTTTAATATTTTCCTGTGTACCATTTTACCTGTTCACAAATTTTTTATGCAATGAGTCTTTTCAAAACATTGTCTCCCCTTGGGAAAACCCCACTTTTACTTTTGTACTGTGCATAAAAAACAAACAAAACGTGTCTGGTGTGTTCTTTGAATTGCAAGTACCCTTTTCCCCGTCGTGATTCAATTGTTGTTGGGGGCCTTTTTTGAGCTCCAAAGCAGCCCCCCGGAAAAGGGTGGGGCCTGGTGCTTGCACATGTCGCAATGGCCACACCCTTTTCGTTTACAATGGCCCACCCTTGCACAATGGGGCCCTTGGGCCCCATAAAACTGTGAGGGCAGACACCCATCTGCGAGAAGGAGACGGTAGGTACACCCAAAGAGGAGCCTCCCGGCTAAACGCATTACCAGGGTAACACTGGGTTTTTGGCTTTTCTCCTCTAAATCTGATGTAACAAAGATCATGAGGAGTTATAATTTGAAAAATCAAAGGCAAGGTTATGCAATTCATGCAACATCCAGTACTAGTGTTGGCAATTGTCATTCATAAACATTGACTCTGTCTCGCCTTTTAATTTGATGTCATTAATCTAAGTTAAAAAGGTCTGTCTCATATTGAGACCTTTAAATGCTTTTAAGGTTGAAAAAGCTTGTTCATCACATCACAGTTGCAGTATTTTGGAAACATGCATTTCAACGTCAAAGTAATTGAATAAAAGACGTTTTTGTTACATGTTTTTCTTTGCTGCTATGATTTGGGCAGCATTTTAGTAGAGCGTGTAACCTAGTTATGTGTCGTCAACTTACTGTGTTATTTCTTCCTTACAACATCAAGGTTGGCAATGATAGGAGAGTATTTATGAAAATTTACAGAATGACACTGCACAAGCAGTTCATGATCAATCGGAATTTACTTTCCTTGCTTGCTTCAAAATTGTCTTTGTAAAATATCATTGGTGCAATAATAAAGATAAACGGGATGGTTAAGCTTGTCCTTCCACTCGTTTTGCTTTCTGGAAGTGCTTTCTTTACCGTTTAAAACGATTAGCAGAATATGAATGTTTCAGAATTTTTTCTTGCTCTTGTTTTGCATTCAAAATCCTTACCTTTGTTGCTAAATCACCTGTTTATTAGGGGTGTATACTTTTATATGCTGTAAACAGCAAAGTGTACTTATAAGGTTTTTTGCTGTCAATTAAACATACACTTGAAAATTCATACCTGCCACCTTTCGTGATTATCATTGCTGCTTTATCTTGTGTGTGGCGCAAACTTTTCACCTATGTATGTAAAGCATTGTATGCAATATGTAGCGTTAACAATCTATCAAAGGTTTTTGTGGCTGGTTCAAGTGTGATAAGTTGCAAGAATGTACCTAGCTTTTGCTACAACATTGTTGCACACACGCATTGAAGCCCTTGCCATCAAGGCCTACGGTTTCATTTGAAGTATTCCATGTGTAGCTATTGTACACTGTTCACATTATTGATGCAATGAGTCTTTTGCAAAACATTGTCTCCCTCTTGTGGACGACCACCATCTTTTACATTTTGTACATGTGCATTAAATAAACACAACAAAACGTGGTCTGGTGTGTTCTTTGAATGTGCTAAGTACCTTTCACCTGTCTGTGTATTCAATTGCTTGTTGGCGGCCATTTTTTTAGCGTCCAATGCAGCCTGCGGTAGACGGAATGTGAGCCATGGAATGCTTGCACATGTCGCAATGGGCCACACCCTTGCTCGTGTTACAATGGCCACACCCTTGCATGTGTCACAATGGGCCACACCCTTGCACAATGGGCCCTTGGCCTATAAATAGCTGTGCAGAGGCAGACATCCTCAGTCTGCTGATGAAGGCAGACAGGTAGGTACTACCCAATAGAGGTAGTCCTGCCTGGCTAAACCAGCATAGCTGAGGGTAGACAGCTGCTGGTTTTTGGCATTTTTCTTCCCCTCCTTCCTCAACATCCTGAGGTGTTGACACAACAGGATGCATGAGGAAGTGAGTATTTGTGTAAAAAATAGAAGGAGGGGTTATGCAAATTCAAGACACTGACAACTCCACAAGGGATGACAGTGTTAGGCCATGGGTCATCCCAAATGCCAAGGCAATTCGGGCTATCGCTTCTCGGCCTTTTGGCTAAGATCAAGTGTAGTATCTGTTCTTATCAGTTTAATATCTGATACGTCCCCTATCTGGGGACCATATATTAAATGGATTTTTAGAACAGGGAGATGGAAAAAGAGCTTGCTCTGTCCATCCACGCATTGACCCAGTATTGCAGTATTTCTGGGAACAGTGCACCCTTTCTCTTAACCGGTTTCCAAAAACAGATTGAATAGAAATCAATGCAAATGGTGTTTTTCAAGCATTATGTTGTTTTTTTTTTTCTTTTTTGCTGTCTATTGCTGTTTTCATGTTCAAAGATGCATGTTTTAGATACGTTTTTGCTTGCTTTAACTTCAACTCTGCTTTATTTGTGTGTCGTGCGCAAACTTTTCACCTATGTATGTAAAGCATTGTATGCAATATGTAGCGTTAACAATCTATCAAAGGTTTTTGTGGCTGGTTCAAGTGTGATAAGTTGCAAGAATGTACCTAGCTTTTGCTACAACATTGTTGCACACACGCATTGAAGCCCCTTGCCATCAAGGCCTACGGTTCATTTGAAGTATTCCATGTGTAGCTATTGTACACTGTTTCACATTATTGATGCAATGATGTCTTTTGCAAAACATTGTCTCCCTTTGTGGACGACCACCATCTTTTACATTTTGTACATGTGCATTAAATAAACACAACAAAACGTGGTCTGGTGTGTTCTTTGAATGTGCTAAGTACCTTTCACCTGTCTGTGTATTCAATTGCTTGTTGGCGGCCATTTTTTTTGAGCGTCCAATGCAGCCTGCGGTAGACGGAATGTGAGCCATGGAATGCTTGCACATGTCGCAATGGGCCACACCCTTGCTCGTGTTACAATGGGCCACACCCTTGCATGTGTCACAATGGGCCACACCCTTGCACAATGGGCCCTTGGCCTATAAATAGCTGTGCAGAGGCAGACATCCTCAGTCTGCTGATGAAGGCAGACAGGTAGGTACTACCCAATAGAGGTAGTCCTGCCTGGCTAAACCAGCATAGCTGAGGGGTAGACAGCTGCTGGTTTTTGGCATTTTTCTTCCCCTCCTTCCTCAACATCCTGAGGTGTTGACACAACAGGATGCATGAGGAAGTGAGTATTTGTGTAAAAAAATAGAAGGAGGGGTTATGCAAATTCAAGACACTGACAACTCCACAAGGGATGACAGTGTTAGGCCATGGGTCATCCCAAATGCCAAGGCAATTCGGGCTATCGCTTCTCGGCCTTTTGGCTAAGATCTGTAGTGGGTCTCGTCAATTGGCTAAGGTGATCTGGGTGAACCTCATACACTCGGCCTTTTGGACTTTGGTCTGATTGTTGCTATTGGGTGCAGAGCTAACCTGAGATTGCCTTCTCTTCCTGGATATCGTGTTCGTTGGATGGTGGAAAGCGGAATCTGGGAGGAACTGCGATCGGTGTGCGTTTTTTTCCTTGGACGTCAAAAGGAGAACAATCATGGAGGGAAGGAGGAACCTTGGAGGAAGGAGAGAAAACCAGGAGAGCAACCCGAATGACTACTTTTCGGAGCATTATGCGATGAAAGATACCATCAGGTTCGTGGTTAGCCCTGCTTATCGGCAGGTGAAAGACTCTCAGTATATTTTTGAAGTTGTATGCAAGCTCTTGAAGATAGGAAAAGAGCAGCTATTTTGTTTTCAGTCTTTTTTTTCACGGGGAATGTATGATGTCACACTATACAATTCCTTGCAATGTGAAAATGCTTTCGCTCTCTATGGGGCAAATAGAGAGAAGGAGGAACTGGAGGGAGTGAAGGTGATCCCCTCTTTCCAGTTAACCATGAGACTGTTAACTATTCATATTTTTAACCCATTCGTTACAGACTCTGAAATAGAAAGCTTCCTGGGGAGATATTGTGACAAAATTATTCCTAGGAAGCGCGTAGAAACGAGTTTTGGTGTTTGGAATGGGAAACGTGTGTTCCTGGTGCAATTCAGGAGAGACTTGGATGAGGAAGGTGGCGTGTGCAGACCGCCACAACAAGTTTATATAAATCATAGTCGCGGTTACTTGTATTTTCAAGGGATGCCGGATTATTGTCGCAGGTGCAAGAAATACGGACATAAGGATGAACAATGTAAACAATGCCGTAGTTGCACTGGGGTTCCTCATCAGGCGAGTGAGTGCCCAAAAAATAAAAGGGATGAGGAAAACATGGACACATCGTCAGAAGGAAAGCAGCAAGAGGCTAATAACGATGTGGTAGTAGAAATGGCTGCAGATGATGGAAAAGCAAAAGAGGAAAGAGAAAAAAAAGAAAAGGAGGAGACAGAAAGGAAGAAGAAAAGAGAGGAAGAGAAGATTATGGAGGCAAAGAGAAAGAAAGAGGAAAGAGTTAAAAAGTCACAAGAAGAGGAGGAGAAGAAGATGGAAGCAAGGAAGAAGAAGAAAGAAGAGGAGGGAATAAAGAAGAAAGAAGAACTGAAGAAAGAAGAATTGAAGAAAGAAGAACTGAAGAAAGAAGAACCGAAGAAAGAAGAAAAGGAAACGAAACAACAGGCAGAAGCCAAAATAAAAGGCTTAGGGGACGTGGTGCAAAAAGTTCCTTCACCTAATAAAGGAAGTAATGTAGGAGGGAAGGAGGAAGGAAAAAATAATGTTTCCACAGTGGTAGAACCCACCCCTGCTAGTTCCCTGTCACAAAGTCTGCCATGTGCACAGGAACTAATGGATTGCTCTGGGAATTCCCTGAAGAGAGGTGTAGGAAAAAATGAAAGAGTAGAATTTCCTTGTGGTGGAAAAATAAAGGCAATAGATGCAACGGAATTGTTTGGCGTTATCTCAGCGTCAGATACATCAGATTTGGAGGTGGATTTATCCTCTTCAGAGGTAGAAAGTGAGGGCGCAGGGATTTGCCCTAAAATAAATGTTAAAAAATGATCCGCTCAATGTCCCTGAATGTTCAGGGTTTTAATGATTTGCATAAGAGAACTGCTTTTTATGACTATGTAAATAATGAGAAAGTTGATTTTATTTTTCTACAGGAATGTAATTTAGCGAAAAAATTAAGTTACGAATATTTGAAAGGAATATGGAAGGGAAATGTATGTTTTTCTGGTGGAAATGAGTCAAAAAGTGATGGGGTTGGTTTTTTGTGCTCAAAAGAGTGGGAAATTGTAAATCATGAAGAAATATACCCTGGACGTATTTTAAGAGTGGATGTGGAGAAAGATGGAAAGAGAGTGAGGTGTTTTAGTGTGTATGCAAATGTAGAGAAAGCCATGAGATTGCATCTGTTTGAATTGTTGCTGTTGTTTCTACCAGGAGCAGATCCAACAATTTTGGGTGGGGATTTTAATTGCCACTTGAAAAGTGTAAAAGATGGTTCAGCTTCATGTCTTAGAAATGTTTTAGCAGCTTTTAATCTTAAGGATGCATGGGTGTTAGATGGACAAAAAAAGGAATATGAAGTCACTTGGGCAGGGAGAGGTTGTTCTTCCAGAATAGACTATTTTTTTATATCACAGTCTTTAACATGTTCAACCTTTAAAACGCACATGACACCTTTCTCTGATCACAAAATAATAGAATGCACAGTAGTGATGGCGCTAGAGGAGGAAAAGAGAACGTCACACTGGAAACTAAATGTATCACTTTTACAAGATGAGATAGTTGTGGAAAATTTTAAAAAATATATGCAAAATTAAAGTGTAGAAAACAATGTTTTAAGTCTATTTTTAAATGGTGGGATTTTGTGAAGGAGGAGGTAAAAAAATATTTCATAAAGGAAGGGAAGAGAAAAGCTGCAGCAAAACGGCGGTTTTATCATGATCTTAATGCTAATCTCCAATGTTTTTTTCACCTTATGGATAATGGATGCAATATGGAGGAGGAGATCAGAACAACAAAGGAGAAGATCCAAAAATGTCTGAAAGAGAAAGGTAAAGAAATTATTTTTAATTCACGTGTTAAAGTTTTAGAGGAGGATGAGAAATGCACAAAATTCTTTTTTAAAAAAATTTGTGACAAAAAGGATTTTATGAAGATATTGGAAGGAGAAAGAAGTTTGGAAGGAAAGAAGAGAAAAGCAAAGGAGTTTTATGATAATTTATTTTCAGTAAAAAATATAGATGTATCATTAAAAGAACATTTTTTGGAAGGTATAGAAACATTTTTTGATGAAGATGATAAGTTGAGTCTGATAGAGAATTTTTCTAAAGAAGAAGTGCTAAACACGATCAACTCATTGCAAAATGGCAAAACACCAGGGGCAGATGGACTACCCATTGAATTTTATAAGCATCTATGGGAGATCATAGGCGATGATTTTTATGAAGTTGTTTTGGAGGCAGAAGCATCTTTTTGTGTCCCAGAGTCGTGGTATGAGGGTCTGATTGTTTTACTTTTTAAGAAAGGAAATAAGGAAGAAATAAAGAACTGGAGACCAATCACTCTTTTAGATACTGATTACAAAATATATGCAAAATTACTGGCAAATAGGCTGAAAAAGGTGATCGGCTCAGTAATAGACGTAGATCAGACATGCGCAGTGCCGAATCGGAGAATCAGCGACTCATTGATTTTAATCAGGGATATTTTATGGGATGTTTCGGATAGAAAACAGAAACTTGCATTGATAACATTGGATTTTGAGAAAGCTTACGACAGAGTGGCACATGATTTTTTATTTGCAGTTTTAGATAAAATGGGATGCCCGGATGTTTTTAGTAAACGCATTAAATCGTTATACAGATCGTGTTTTAGCAAAATATCTATTAATGGTTTTTTATCCGAAGAAGTGAAAATAAATTGTGGTGTAAAACAGGGGTGTCCTTTATCCCCTATTTTATTTATTTGTGCAATTGAGCCACTTTTAGCAGCTTTTAGGAGGGATAAAGTGATCAATGGTTTTTTTATTCCGGGGAGCTGCAATGAACAAGTAAAAGTGGTGGCATATATGGATGACGTGACGGTGTTGGTGAAAGATATCAGAAGTATGAACAGAGCCATAAGAACGGTGGAGTGGTTTGGAGGAGCATCAGGTTTTAAAATTAACATGGAAAAATCCGGAATTTTAACGGTTGGCGATTTTAATCTAGATTCTGAGTGTAAATTAACAAGAATGAATGAAGCCAAAATTTTAGGTATTTTTTTCTCGGAATCAGGAGGCAATGTGAAAAATTGGGAGTCTCTGTTGGAAAGGGTAAAGAAAAAGATCTGTTTTTGGCAGATGAGAGACCTGACCATGGAAGGAAAAATTTTAATCATAAAGCAGGTTCTACTCCCAATGTTTTTATATGTGGCAACAGTTTTTATTCCTCCAAATAATATGATGAAGAAGATTATAAAAGTATGTTTTAATTTTTTGTGGAAGTCCAAGATGGAGAGTATAAAGAGGGAGGAGATGTATAAGCCGAAGGAAAAAGGTGGAAAAGGGTTTCCAGATATTAGATGCTTCTTACATGCAAAATATATGGCTAACTGTGTTAGCACCTTACTAGGGCCAGATTCAAAGCTGAAGCAGTTCTCTATATATAACTTAGGTTTTTATATTAGAAATTATAAATGGTTGGAGATATGTTTAAAGAGGCCCTACAGGTTTTTACCCCCGGAAAATTATATTGTTTTAGAAAAAATTTTAAGAGATTTTAAATTAAAAATGTTTGAGTTAAATGTTCTTAAATGCCATAAGAAAATCCTAAAAATTCTAGAAGACAGAATAGGTACTAGTCCCGTAGAACGTTTTTCGTGGAAAATCGTTGATGAGATCTGGAAAAATGTAAATTATAACTTTTTATCTAATGAGCACAGAGACCTATTGTGGTGCATTGTTAAAGATTGTTTGCCAACCCGGGAGTTTCAACATAGGAGAGGTTTGGTGAGATCTGAAGTGTGTCCAAGGTCCAGGTGTGGTGATAGTGAAACGCCCATGCATGTGTTCTGGAATTGCAAGTTTGCACAAGCAGTATGGCGGAATGTGTGCAATCTGGTGAAAGCTGTAAGCACTGTAAATTTTCTAGATTTTAATAGGATATTTTACGGGTTGGGTATAAAAGAAGAGGATTTTAAAAAAGTGTGGGTAATTATAACGTGTGTGAAAATGGCATTGTGGAAAGCAAGAAACATTCTGATATTGAAACATAATGAGATAACAGTTAGCCAATGTATTAAATTATGCTTAAGTTATTTATATTTGTATTTCTGGAAAGAAAAAATGTTACTTGGTATGGAGAAAGCAAACGAAATATGGAAACAATCGGAATGGAATGTAATTACTGTGTAATCTTTGTTTTTTGGTTTAAAAAAAAAAAACATATATAGAAAATGAGTAAAAAATGATAAGGTTAAAAATGTTTGGTATAAAAAATAGAACCACCATATAACCACTAAAGGTGTTGAAGTACACGATGATGGATTTGAGTCTTTTATTCTTTTTTAAATGGGAGTCTAAGACTTTGTAATCTGAGTGTGAAAAAAAAAAAAAAAAAAAAAAAAATCTGTTCTTATCAGTTTAATATCTGATACGTCCCCTATCTGGGGACCATATATTAAATGGATTTTTAGAACAGGGAGATGGAAAAAGAGCTTGCTCTGTCCACTCCACGCATTGACCCAGTATTGCAGTATTTCTGGGAACAGTGCACCCTTTCTCTTAACCGGTTTCCAAAAACAGATTGAATAGAAATCAATGCAAATGGTGTTTTTCAAGCATTATGTTTTTTTTTTTTTCTTTTTTGCTGTCTATTGCTGTTTTCATGTTCAAAGATGCATGTTTTAGATACGTTTTTGCTTGCTTTAACTTCAACTCTGCTTTATCTTGTGTGTGCGCAAACTTTTCACCTATGTATGTAAAGCATTGTATGCAATATGTAGCGTTAACAATCTATCAAAGGTTTTTGTGGCTGGTTCAAGTGTGATAAGTTGCAAGAATGTACCTAGCTTTTGCTACAACATTGTTGCACACACGCATTGAAGCCCCTTGCCATCAAGGCCTACGGTTTCATTTGAAGTATTCCATGTGTAGCTATTGTACACTGTTCACATTATTGATGCAATGATGTCTTTTGCAAAACATTGTCTCCCTCTTGTGGACGACCACCATCTTTTACATTTTGTACATGTGCATAAATAATACACAACAAAAGTGGTCTGTGTGTTCTTTGAATGTCTAATACCTTTCACCTGTCTGTGTATCAATGCTTGTTGGCGGCCATTTTTTTTGAGCGTCCAATGCAGCCTGCGTAGACGGAATGTGAGCCATGGAATGCTTGCACATTCGCAATGGCACACCCTTGCTCGTTACAATGGGCCCACCCTTGCATGTGTCACAATGGGCCACACCTTGCACAATGGCCCTTGGCCTATAAATAGCTGTGCAGAGGCAGACATCCCAGTCTGCTGATGAAGGCAGACAGGTAGGTACTACCCAATAAGGTATCCTCCTGGCTAAACCAGCATAGCTGAGGGGTAGACAGTGTGGTTTTTGGCATTTTTCTTCCCCTCCTTCCTCAACATCCTGAGGTGTTGACACACAGGATGCATGAGGAAGTGAGTATTGTGTAAAAAATAAAGGAGGGGTTATGCAAATCAAGACACTGACAATCACAAGGGATGACAGTGTTAGGCCATGGTCATCCCAAATGCCAAGGCAATTCGGGCTATCGCTTCCTCCCTTTTGGCTAAGATCAAGTGTATATCTGTTCTTATCAGTTTAATATCTGATACGTCCCCTATCTGGGGACCATATATTAAATGGATTTTTAGAACAGGAGATGGAAAAGAGCTTCCTGTCCACTCACGCATTGACCAGTATTGCAGTATTTCTGGAACAGTGCACCTTCTCTAACCGTTCCAAAAACGATGAATAAAATCAATGCAAATGGTTTTTCAGCATTATGTTTTTTTTTTTTCTTTTTGCTGTCTATTGCTGTTTTCATGTTCAAAGATGCATGTTTTAGATACGTTTTGTCTTTAACTTCAACTCTGCTTTATCTTGTGGTGCGTGCGCAAACTTTTCACTATGTATGTAAGCATTGTATGCATTGTAGCGTTAACAATCTATCAAAGGTTTTGTGCTGGTTCAAGTGTGATAAGTTGCAAGAATGTACCTACTTTGCTACACATTGTTGCCACACATTGAAGCCCTTGCCATCAAGCCTACGTTTCATTGAAGTATTCCATTTGTATTGTACACTGTTCACATTTGATGCAATGATGTCTTTGCAAACATTGTCTCCCTTTGTGGACGACCACCATCTTTACATTTGTACATGTGCATAAATAAACACAACAAAACGGTCTGTGTGTTCTTTGATGTGCTAAGTACCTTTCACTGTCTGTGTATTCAATTGCTTGTTGGCGGCCATTTTTTGAGCGTCCAATGCAGCCTGCGGTAGACGGAATGTAGCCATGAATGCTTGCACATGTCGCAATGGGCCACACCCTGCTCGTTTACATGGCCACACCTTGCATGTTCACAATGGCCACACCTTGCACAATGGGCCTGCCTATAAATAGCTGTGCAGAGCAACATCTCAGTCGCTGATGAAGGCAACAGGTAGGTACTACCATAGAGGTAGTCCTGCCTGCTAAACACATAGCTGAGGGGAGACAGCTGCTGGTTTTTGGCATTTTCTTCCCTCCTTCCTCACATCTGAGGTGTTGACACAACAGGATGCATGAGAAGTGATATTTGTGTAAAAATAGAAGAGGGTTATGCAAATTCAAGACACTGACAACTCCACAGGGATGAAGTGTTAGGCCAGGTCATCCCAAATGCCAGGCAATTCGGCTATCGCTCTCGGCTTTGGCTAAGATCAAGGTAGTATCTGTCTTATCATTTAATATCTGATACGTCCCTATCTGGGGACCATATATAATGGATTTTAGAACAGGAATGGAAAAAGAGCTTGCTCTGTCCACTCCACGCATTGACCAGTATGCAGTATTTGGAACAGTGCACCTTCTCTTAACGTTCCAAAACAGATTGATAGAAATCAATGCAAAGGTGTTTTTCAGATTTGTTGTTTTTTTTTTCTTTTTTGCTGTCTATTGCTGTTTTCATGTTCAAAGATGCATGTTTTAGATACGTTTTTGCTTGCTTTAACTTCAACTCTGCTTTATCTTGTGTGTGCGTGCGCAAACTTTTCACCTATGTATGTAAAGCATTGTATGCAATATGTAGCGTTAACAATCTATCAAAGTTTTTGTGCTGGTTCAAGTGTGATAGTTGCAAGAATGTACCTAGCTTTTGCTACAACATTGTTGCACACACGCATTGAAGCCCCTTGCCATCAAGGCCTACGGTTTCATTTGAAGTATTCCATGTGTAGCTATTGTACACTGTTCACATTATTGATGCAATGATGTCTTTTGCAAAACATTGTCTCCTCTTGGGACGACCACCTCTTTTACATTTTGTACATGTGCATTAAATAAACACAACAAAACGTGGTCTGGTGTGTTCTTGAATGTGCTAAGTACCTTTCACCTGTCTGTGTATTCAATTGCTTGTTGGCGGCCATTTTTTTTGAGCGTCCAATGCAGCCTGCGGTAGACGGAATGTGAGCCATGGAATGCTTGCACATGTCGCAATGGGCCACACCTTGCTCGTGTTAAATGGGCACACCTTGCATGTGTCACAATGGGGCACCAAAACCTTGCACAATGGGCCCCTTTGGTATAAATAGCTGTTTGCAGAGGGCGGGCATTCGTCTGCTGAGAAGGCAGACAGGTAGGTACTACCCAATAGAGGTAGTCCTGCCTGGCTAAACCAGCATAGCTGAGGGGTAGACAGCTGCTGGTTTTTTGGCATTTTTCCCCTCCTTCCTCAAATCCCGAGGTGTTGAACAAAAAAGGATGCATGAGGAAGTGAGTATTTGTGTAAAAAATAGAAGGGGGGTTTGCAAATTCAAGGGCACTGGACAACTCCCAAGGGATGACAGTGTTGGGCCATGGGTATCCAAATGGCCAAGGCATTGGGGTATCGCTTTTCGGGCCTTTTGGCTAAGATCAAGTGTTAGTATCTGTTTTATCAGTTTAATATTGATACGTCTATTGGGGACCTTTATTAAATGGATTTTAGAACAGGGAGAGGAAAAAGAGCTTGCTCTTCCACTCCCGCATTGACCAGTAAATTGGCAGTATTTGGGAACAGTGACCCCCTTTTTTAACGGTTTTCTCAAACAGATTGATAATAAAGCAAATTTTTTTAACATTTGTTTTTTTTTTTTTTTTTTTGTTATTTTGGGTTTTTTTCAAAGATGCGTTTTGAAGTTTTTGTTGCTTTTAAATTAACTCTGCTTTAT
>JARQOD010011954.1:0-21438 GCA_033576555.1 Oophaga sylvatica
ATTCCATGTAACCTGAATACCTCTTTGATTATCAGTTCTGCAGTTTTTTCAGCAGTAGGAATTCCTTCAGTTGGAATAAAGTGGGCCATTTTTGTGAGTCGGTCCACTATGACAAGGATGACGGTCATCTGTTTGGAAGGGGGTAGTTCCACAATAAAATCCATGGAAATAGATCCCCAAGGCCTGGATGGAACTGGAAGTGGTTGCAAGAGTCCTAGAGGAGACGATCGTGGGGTCTTGTTTCGTGCGCATGTTAAACAGGTTGAAACATATTTCCTCACGTCCTTCCTACAATTAGGCCACCAAAAGAAACGAAGTAGTAAGTCTTGTGTTTTTGCAAACTCCAGGATGTCCTGCCAGTTTAGAATCATGGACACTTTTGAGGACTTCAATGGCGAGAAGATTCAGGTACATATATTTTGTGTTTCTGCATCCAAAACCCCTCTTTGAATGAAAGATCGACGTCTTTCGAAGGATGGTTAAGGAAAGAGTCCTCTTGATATCCATCTTTAATTCTATTACATAGTCCTCTAGAGTGCAATGTTCCCAAAAAAATTTTTAGGGCCTAGAATTGTATCGTCATTACTAGACCTCTCCTGAGGTTCCAAACACATCCTGGACAGGGCGTCAGCCTTGCCATTTCTTGAACCAGGCCGGTAAGAAATTATAAAATTGAATCTTGAGAAAAATAAGGCCCATCGTGCTTGTCTTGCAGACAATCTTTTTGCTGTACGGAGGAATTCAAGATTCTTGTGGTCTGTGAGGACAGTCACAGGGTGATTGGCACCTTCCAAAAGATGTCTCCATTCAGAGAAGGCAACTTTAATGGCATAACAGTTCTTTATTACCGATGTCGTAGTTCTTTTCTGCAGATGACATGGTGTGGGAAAGAAACGCACATGGGTGAAGTTGCATTTTGTCCCCAACTCGCTGAGACAGAATGGCTCCCACTGCAGAGTCCGAGGCGTCCACTTCGACAGTAAATGGCAATTCAGGATTTGGGTTTACTAACAATGGAGCAGACGTAAAAAGAGTTTTCAATTTGTCAAAAGCCTCCTGTGCCTCCGGAGACCAGAGAAAATGCTTTGGTCTTTTTTGTTAGTGTAGTAAATTGGTAGTATGATCCGTGAAAAGTTCTTTATAAATTTTCGGTAAAAATTTGCAAATCCTATGAAACGCTGGACGTCTTTTAAATTTCTTGGAACAGGCCAGTCCACTACAGCATTGATTTTGCCGGGATCCATGCTCAGACCTTCTGGGAGATGATATATCCCAGAAATTGGATACTGGTTTGTTCAAACTCACATTTTTCAAGTTTAATGTAAAGATGGTTCTCCTGTAGTCGTTCCAAGACTAACTGGACATGCCTGCGATGCTCTTCCAAGGTGTCTGAAAATATAAGAATGTCATCGAGATAAGCCACAACGAATTGGTCCAAGAAATCTCGAAATACATCATTAATAAAATGTTGAAAGGTGGCTGGGGCATTGCTAAGACCAAAGGTCATAACCAGAGATTCAAAATGTCCATATCTCGTTCTGAAGGCGGTATTCCACTCATCTCCTGGGCGAATCCGTATGAGGTTGTAAGCCCCTCTAAGATCCAGCTTCGTAAAGATTTTCGCAGAACGGAGTCTCTCAAATAGTTCAGGAATCAAGGGTAGCGGGTAGCGATTCTTGACAGTGATATTATTCATCTCTCTGTAGTCAATACATGGCCGCAGAGTGGAGTCTTTCTTTTCAACAAAGAACAGGGGTGCCCCAGCTGGAGATGTGGAAGGTCGAATAAAGCCTTTCTCTAAATTTTCATCCAGGAACTTTCTTAATACCTTCAATTCAGGTTCGGAAAGATTGTAAATCCGTCCAAATGGAATGGTTGCTCCTGGCAGCAATTCAATGGGACAGTCGTAAGGATGGTGAGGAGGTAATTGATCTGCTTTCTTCTTACTGCAGACATCATAGAACTGCTGATATTGAGGTGGTAGTTTCTCTTCCTTCTCATGCGAAATCTCAGAGATTTGGACTTGTTGGAGAACAGGGGGTTCCTTATGACAATTATTCTTACAGTAGTCAGATGGAAAGGTGATGGTCCTTGATGCCCATTGATAGAAGGGTTATGGACTGAAAACCAGGGGATCCCTAGAATAACCGGAAATTTCGGAGATGAAATAAGGTTGTAATACTATTGTAGGAACTCGAGGATTCTGATAGCGTGGGGCAATGAACAATCAGAGACGGGTTTCTTTGAATGCAAATAATATATTTGTGAAACAGCAAAACACCCAAAAACAATATTCAAACAACCCGTAGTGACATGCAATGAGTCCATATATATATACACAAGTCCAGTTATATGAATCCGGATATATAAGTCTTTGAACCTCTATAGCAAGGGTGGTAAAGTTCTTACGACGGAGTCCTCACACAAATGTGACCACAAGGTAAGTCTGATGCACTGGTAACGTGGCTGGATTTACACACTGCTGGTGTGTGAAGAGTCAGATCCAGGTATGCAGAAAACACAGGGAGGTCCAGGAACAAGTTAATCTCAGTTGTGGCTTAATTCAGTGAAGTCCAACAACAATTCATATGTCAGTAAGATTCCAGTAACAGTTCCAACAGCTCTCACCAGAGGTAATGCACGAAGGGTTAAACAGCAACAGTTCAGAAACACAGTTCTTATCACATGGAGTGAACCAAGGGTTAAATTCCAAGTCAACAGTTTAGTGATAACACAGTACTTTGTGCAACTTACATATGCAGAGAATGTCCAGAGCCATGGGTAGAAACTGCTGTGGCTGAGAAACACCTGAAGATAAGGTTATGCACTTTCCTGGTAAATACACAAACGATCTGTGAGGAACAAAGCAGCTGGGTAGCAGGGGAACAGAAGCAGAATATTCCAGCAGTGAAGCCAGCACCTGAGCCGGGTTTTAAACAAACGAACAGGAAGTAGGGCACAGAAAACAGCAAACTCCATTTTAACAAAGGGCAAAATCATTGACAAAGTTTACCTAGAAAACCCGGAATACTGACATTACTCCCCCCCTAAAGACGGCCTCCGGACGGTCCTGGACCAGGCCTGTCCGGGTATCTCCGATGAAACTGAGCAATCTTCAGAGGCGCATTGATGTTACTTACTGGTTCCCAAGAATCATTTTCAGGAGAGTAACCTTGCCATCTAACTAGATACTGAAGCCGGTTTCTATGAAGTCTCGAATTAACAATATCCTGTACCACGAATTGTTCTTCGCCATCAACCAACACTGGTGGAGGGGGAGGTACGATACGTCCCTGAAATGTGTTAGGAGAGACTGGTTTTAATAAGGAAACATGAAATACTGGGTGTACCTTTAAAGTCCGTGGTAGCTTCAACCGACAGGCAACAGAGCTCACAATCCCAGTGATCTTGAATGGACCGATGAATTTCTGTCCCAGTTTCTGCGAAGGAACACCCAATTTTAGATTCTTGGTGGACAACCAAACTGAGTCTCCTACCTTATACATAGGTGCTGGTTTCCGGAATCTATCGGCCGACTTCTTGTAACGCTCCTGTGCTGTGGTCAGGGAGTCCTTCAAAACTTCAAGATTACGTTGCAACGCCATCACTCTGTCTTCAACCGCTGGTACCGAAATCGTAACTGGAGACCTAGGCAAAATACTTGGATGATAACCCAGGTTGGCAAAAAAAGGCGTTACCTTCGTGGAACTGCTTTGGGAGTTGTTGTACGAAAATTCCGCTAGAGGAAGTAGCTTCAGCCAATCGTCCTGCAAATGACTGACGTAACAGCGTAGATATTGCTCCAAGGTTTGATTTGTCCGTTCGGTCTGCCCGTTGGTCTGAGGATGGTATGCAGAAGACAAGCAAACATTATGTGGAGCGCAGAACAAAATCCTTTCCAAAATCTAGAGGTAAATTGTATTCCCCGGTCAGAAATGATGTCATCTGGTACCCCATGCAGCCGGAAAATGTTCTGGATAACTAAATCTACTGTCTCTGTAGCTGAGGGAAGACCAGCACACGGAATGAAATGAGCAGCTTTCGTTAAACGATCTACTACCACCAAAATAGTATTTTTACCACCAGAGGTGGGTAACTCCACAATAAAGTCCATCGAAATAGACCCCCAAGGGCGAGACGGTACAGGTAGCGGTTTAAGAAGACCAGTAGGTGAAACGCGAGGAACCTTGTACCGGGCACAAACTTCACAAGAGCGGACATAGTCATTCACATCCTTCAAGCAGGTAGGCCACCAAAAAAAAACGAGTTAATAATTCCTGCGTCTTCTGTACCCCCCTATGACCAGCCAATTTAGAGTCGTGGACCAATTTGAGAACTCGAAGTCTTACAGCCTCTGGGACATAAATACATCGATCTCTAAGCCACACACCATTCCGAAGGACAAGATTCACATTGTCAGGTGGAGCTGCAAGAAATACGTCACCGTCATAGGCCAGCTTGATCTCCTGCCACAAGTCCCGGTTCCGGAGCACTCCAACGAAATTGGCCTCCGACAAGATGGTCTTCGACGGGGTCCCAGGCACGGAATCCACGGTATGGATTCGGGATAATGCGTCAGCTTTCCCATTACGTGAACCTGGGCGGTACGAAATAACAAAATTAAACTGGTTCAAGAACAAACTCCACCTAGCTTGTCGAGGAGAAAGACACCTGGCAGTCTTAAGGAATTCCAAATTGCGATGATCCGTGAGTACTACTACCTGCTGAGTAGCCCCTGCAAATGGTGTCTCCATTCCTTAAAGGCAGAAATAATTGCCAAAAGTTCCTTATCTGCCACATCATAGTTCAGTTCTGCAGAAGATAACCTACGAGAGAAGAAGGCACACGGGTGCAGCAAACCTTTGTCTCCGGTACGTTGTGAGAGGATAGCTCCCAATGCACAGTCAGACGCGTCCACCTCCACGATAAAAGGCTGTGCAGGATCCGGATGCATCAATATTGGAGCCGTGGTAAAACAACCCTTCAGGCGATCAAAGGCTTCCTGAGCTTGCGAAGACCATTCAAACTTCTTCCCCTTCTTGGTGAGGAGAGTGATGGGACGGACAATTTCTGAAAAATTTCGGATAAACCGTCTATAAAAGTTAGCAAAGCCAATGAATCGCTGTACCTCCTTAATGTTTCCTGGTACCGGCCAGTCCAAGATTGCCTGGATCTTGCTGGACTCCATATTCAATCCCTGAGGCGAGATAACATAGCCTAAAAATTGAATTTCAGAACAATGGAACTCACACTTTTCGAGTTTGATGTACAAATGATTATCTCTCAAACGTCTAAGTACGGTCTTGACATGTTCCTGATGTTCCTGTAAGGAGTCAGAAAAGATTAAGATGTCATCAAGGTAAATTACCACATATTGGTCCAATAAATCCCTGAAAATGTCGTTGGCTAAATGTTGAAAAGCAGCAGGAGCGTTACAGAGTCCGAATGGCATCACCAAATATTCAAAATGTCCATACCGGCATCTAAAAGCTGTCTTCCATTCGTCTCCGGGCCGTATACGCAGTAAATTATATGCCCCACGAAGATCTAATTTGGTAAATACTTTGGCCTGGCGAACTCTTTCCAACAATTCTGGAATTAGGGGCAACGGGTACCTGTTACGAATGGTTTACCTTATTTAACTCCCGGTAGTCAATGCAGGGTCTTAGAGTACCATCCTTCTTCTTTACAAAGAATATTGGAGCTCCCGCTGGTGAAGAAGATGGTCGGATAAACCCCTTGGCTAAATTCTCATCTATATACTCTCGTAAAGATTTTAATTCCGGAGCCGCCAACGGGTAAACATGGCCGAAAGGAATCGCTGCTCCAGGAAGCAATTCTATGGGGCAGTCATACGGTCTATGTGGGGGAAGTTGATCTGCCTTCCTTTTATCACAAATGTCTGAGAATTCCTGATATATCAGAGGGAGAGTAGGTACCTGTATCACCTCTTCCAAGTTCTGGGTAACTGGAGCCGCTACAGTTGGACTGATGGTAGAACTGCACTTCGGGAGAAAGGTTATCTCCTTCGTTTCCCAATTGATGATTGGATTTTGTGACCGTAACCAGGGAATTCCTAAAATTACAGGAAAATGAGGAGAAGATATTAACATGAATGAAAGTGTTTCTTGATGGTCTGGTTCCATCTTACACTCCAGAGGCACTGTCTCCCGATCTACTGGTCCAGAAACTAATGGGGAACCATCCACCGTTTCCATAGTGATTGGTGAAGCTCTTAGTTGTGTCTTTATACCATGTTCCTTTGCAAAAGAAGAATCCATGAAATTCCCACCTGCTCCAGAGTCTATCATGGCAGAACTTGATATCCACTGTTCCTCCCACTGAATCTGTATAGGAAGAGAACAATGTGAATATTTCTCCCCTTGATCTTTAGGGGAAGTCGGCATCAGTATTGGGGGAAAAACCGCATCTAGATGTAGACTGGTTTCCGAAACTTCAGACTCAGCGTCTGTGTTATCATAATCCCCTACTACCGCCAAAACCTTGTTGGGTCGCCTAGGACATTTAGGACAATTGATGAGGAAATGGTCCGATTGACCACAATAGAAACATAAGCGCTCACGGAGACGGTGTTCGCGGCGTTCATTATTCTCACGTCTCTGCAGTGAGTCCACCTGCATAGGCACCTCCTCAGCCTCTCGCGGGTTTTTTGCCTGTGGTTTCCCTGGACGGAAGAGAGTAATTAGTAATGCGATTTACAGCGGCCCATTTTTCTTGTCTGCGTTCAGTTAAACGGATATCAATACGTACACAGTGCTGTATAAACAATTCAAACTCCTGTGGAGACTCTGAACGAGCTAGCTCATCCTTGATTGCATTTGACAAACCTTTTCTAAAGATTGGTAATAAAGCATTGTTTTCCCACTGGGTGTCCACCACTAACCTTTTAAATTCAGTAACATATTCTATGACTGACTGTTTCCCCTGGCGTAAGGAAAGCAAGGCAGATTCAGCGGTAGCACGGCGGTTGGGATCGTCGAACATTTGCGCCATGGCTGCCAGAAAATTATCCAAATTATTTAGACGGGTATCATGACTTTCAACCATAGGATTTGCCCAAGCCAGTGCACGTGATGTCAACAACATAATAATACATAGAACCTTAGATCTATCAGACCGGTAGTAGGAGGCATGTACATCAAAAAATAATATACATTGATTAACAAACCCACGGAATTGACTTCGGTCACCATTAAAACGGAATGGAGGCAATTTGGGCATACTGGTGGATGAGGTAGGCTCAGTAGGTAAGGCCTCCAGGACTCCTAACCTAGCACGTAGATCTTGGAGAGCCTGACCAAACCCCTGTGCATTGTGGTTAACCCGAGACTCCAAGTCTCTAATCTGATTGTGTGCAGCCGCCACCTCCTGCTGCAAGGAGTTAACTATGGTGAACAATTTGTCTGCCCGTGTCTCCGTCATTGCCCCAGCAGAATCCTCTTTTTTAGGCTGGAATATCCTGTAATACTATTGTAGGAACTCGAGGATTCTGATAGCGTGGGGCAATGAACAATCAGAGACGGGTTTTCTTTGAATGCAAATATATATTTGTGAAACAGCAAAACACCCAAAAACAATATTCAAACAACCCGTAGTGACATGCAATGAGTCCATATATATATACACAAGTCCAGTTATATGAATCCGGATATATAAGTCTTTGAACCTCTATAGCGAGGGTGGTAAAGTTCTTACGACGGAGTCCTCACACAAATGTGACCACAAGGTAAGTCTGATGCACTGGTAACGTGGCTGGATTTACACACTGCTGGTGTGTGAAGAGTCAGATCCAGGTATGCAGAAAACACAGGGAGGTCCAGGAACAAGTTAATCTCAGTTGTGGCTTAATTCAGTGAAGTCCAACAACAAGTTCATATGTCAGTAAGATTCCAGTAACAGTTCCAACAGCTCTCACCAGAGGTAATGCACGAAGGGTTAAACAGCAACAGTTCAGAAACACAGTTCTTATCACATGGAGTGAACCAAGGGTTAAATTCCAAGTCAACAGTTTAGTGATAACACAGTACTTTGTGCAACTTACATATGCAGAGAATGTCCAGAGCCATGGGTAGAAACTGCTGTGGCTGAGAAACACCTGAAGATAAGGTTATGCACTTTCCTGGTAAATACACAAACGATCTGTGAGGAACAAAGCAGCTGGGTAGCAGGGGAACAGAAGCAGAATATTCCAGCAGTGAAGCCAGCACCTGAGCCGGGTTTTAAACAAACGAACAGGAAGTAGGGCACAGAAAACAGCAAACTCCATTTTAACAAAGGGCAAAATCATTGACAAAGTTACCTAGAAAACCCGGAATACTGACAAAGGTGGAAACTGACAGCTTCATGATGATCCGGTTCGATACAAATCTCCAGTTCGATTGTCTCATGCGTGACAGGTCCAGAAGACAAGGGTGATCCATCCACAGTTTCCATTTCAATTGGTGTGGATTTGGTCCTACTGAAAAAATATTATTATCACGTGTAAATTTTAAGTCCATAAAATTTCCTCCTGCTCCCGAATTCAACAGGGCAGAGCATTGTATTTTTTGGGTGCCCATTACAACCTGAATGGGGATTACAAAATGAGATGATGTATTATGTATTTTGTCTATTTCTGGCGTTACTGATGAGATAGTCTGCAAGATGGAATCCGACTGCTGAGAAAGGTCCATATTGCTGGCAGACCTGTTGTTGGTAAAGGCTATAGTCCTTTTGTTAGGACAGTTGATGGCATAGTGTCCAGGGTCCCCACAATAGAGGCAGAGATGTTCTGCACATCGCCTCTCCTTCTCCTGTGCAGAGAGTGGTCTTCGGATGACGTCGATCTGCATCGGTTCAGACACGCCTTGCGTCTTTTCTTGGTGATCCGATGCTGAAAATGAGAAGCCAGGGCTATTCCCAAGTGCTCGCAGTCTCTCCTTTCTCCTTTCAGTAAGTCTCTGGTCAATCCGGATACATAGTTGAATAAAGTCCTCCAACTGGTCAGGGGTCTCAACCCTGGCAAGCTCGTCTTTCACTGGTTCTGATAACCCTCGTCGAAATTGACTTCTCTGGCCGCTGGATTCCAGGTGGTGTCGGCCACCCAGCGACGGAACTCCGATGTATATTCCGCAACAGAGCGACGTCCTTGGCGCAAATTATGTAATTTGGTTTCTGCTGTGGCACAGCGGTTTGGGTCATCAAAAACTTGATTCATAGCTGCGATGAAAGCTTCCAGGTCATTAAGGAGGGCATAGTCCTTTTCTACATAAGGTGAAGCCCAAGCAAGAGCTTCATCCGTCAGGAGATTTATCATGAAAAAAACTTTCTTCCTCTCGCTGGTAAAGGGAGCAGGTTGCATCTGGAAGTATATGCGGCATTGATTGAGGAATCCTCGGTACTGCTTGCGATCCCCACTGAACTTTGCAGGCAGCGGCAGCCGCGCGTTTGATTCGGACCCTGAATTGCGCACGTCCTGAAGTTGTTTTTGTAGCTCAATTACTTCCTGTTGTATCGCCGTGAAATCAGTTTGTAACTTGGCATATTTTCCTTGAGAGTCAGTACAAAAACTTTGAAGCTCCGTAACTTGCCGCCTCAGGGTGTTCACAGCGGACTCCATTTTGGCGCGAGATTATTCTGTCAAGATCCCGTCTGGGTTGGAGCCGATGTTACTGCAAACACTAGGGGAAGCAGAGGCAGGTAGCGTAGTCAGGTGGCAGCCGGAGGTCGGTACACAGGAAAGGCAGTGTTTGTAGCAATGGATCAGGCGGATAACGTAGTCAGGTGGCAGCCGGAGGTCGGTACACAGGAAAGGCAGTGTTTGTAGCAGAGGAGCAGGCAGATAATGTAGTCAGGTGGCAGCCGGAGGTCGGTACACAGGAGAGCAGTGTTTGTAGCAATGGATCAGGCGGAGAGCGTAGTCAGAAGGCAGGCCGAGGTTGGTTCACAGGAGAGCAGTGTTTGTAGCAATGGATCAGGCGGAGAGCGTAGTCAGAAGGCAGGCCGAGGTCGGTTCACAGGAGAGCAGTGTTTGTAGCAATGGATCAGCAGGAAACGCTTGACTAAAGGCTTGGAGCTCAATAATCTCGCAATGACACACCCACAGGGCCAGGTTTATATAGGGTGTGTAATTGGCAATCAGAGGCCCAATCAAGAGAGCACTAGGTGTAGCCAATCAGGAAGAACAGTCAATGGTATCTGGGTTCAGCAAGGAACTTTGCAGCCAGCAGAATAGCTCAGATGGTAGAGCTGCTGGCCAGTGGACAAGAGGTACTGGGTTTGACTCCTGACAGCACTCATGCACGACATGAAAAAATAGAATATCCCAATGTGGCAGTCAGATGACCATCGTATCAGAAAGGCTCGTACATACTGAGTAGAGGATGAGTCAAAGGAGCTCAATGAAAAGGCCCTATGAAGAGCACACCTACAGTCATGGCCAAAAGTGTTGGCATCCTTGAAATTGTTCCAGAAAATGAAGTATTTCTCCCACACAATTATTGCAATTACACATGTTTTGTTATACACATGTTTATTCCCTTTATGTGTATTGCAACAATTTCAAATCAGGAGGGCATTTTAATACTCTTTGTCCTCATTTTTCTAGTAAGAAAGAATACTGAAATCAAGACTCTTCTTTTTTTTTGCACAGTTCTTTGTTGTAGCAGTCCATTATTAGACCTGTACACAGGGCCAGTTTTAGGCAAAGTGGGGCCCTAAGCACAAAGAACGGCGAAACGTGCGTTGAGGCGGCAGGCTGGGACTGGGAATTTCTCTCCTCTGTAAGTGCAATACTGGCATTAATCTATCTTATGTGTCCACCACTTCTGGGGCAATTTTGGCTGCGTATTTATGTTGCTGTCTAATTGGCTTGCACATTAGCACCTTATGTGTCCGCTTTTTTGTTAGTGCTATACTGCCATTAGTAATTCTCCAGTGCCTATAGGGTTAAATGCAATTTTGGTTACTTGTTCACATTGCTTCTTGATTAGCAGGCACATTAGCACTTTTTGTTACAGAATTTCCATTTGACACATATGGGTATTACTGGGGGTATCAACTCTTATTATTGATTGTCTTTTTGCACGTGAAGATTAATATCGATATAGCTCTGGTCCCTTATTTCTGCTGGTATTCAGGATTGCACAATAGCACTTTAAGGTTATGTTATTTATTGGGATATCACCTAAATAATTTGTTTTGGTATTAATTTATATTCATATTGGAACACTATTATCTTTATGCTGCTATTATTTATAAGATCAATTGCACATTAGCACTTTCATTATATGGATTTGAATAGCATGTATTTAGATTTAGTAATTAATTAATTTATTATTACCGTTTGTGTATATGATATAATTTTCAACCAATTTTTTAATTAATATATTCATACCTTTTGTGTAATCAATTTACATATGTGAGAGAAAAATTGTTCCCTCTTCTCTATCTGCTCGGTGTTGTTACTCTGTACCATTTTTAATTTAATTGTATTTAAATAAAATAGTATTTTAATAAAGAAAAAACTCTGGACTCTTTCTGACATATATTTGGAAGGTGTTTTTTTGTGCTATTGATCAAACTGAGTTGTCTACATTGATTGTGTTCCGAATTGGGATTTATTGTGTAATAAAGTTTAAAATGGGGCCCCAGATGCTAACATATTGCACATCACACAGAAGCATTTCGGTTGTATTTACATGCGCTGAGGTCAGGCTGCTAAATGAGTGTGATTGACAATATTGAAGTCGTTCAACACTTGTTTCCCGGCCTCTTTCCACAGTCTGAAGAATAATGATGGGGACAGAACAATCACTAATGGATCAATCTGTCCCCATACATTATCATGTTATCAGCAGCACATCTAGTTTACACCCCATAGTACTCCATATAATATAATGCGCCTCATAGTATAGTATAGTAGAATACACTCCTCAGTCCTCCATATAGTATAATACACTCCCCAAAGTCCTCCATATAATATAATACACTCCTCATAGCCCTCCATATATTAAAATACACTCAGTCCTCCATATATTAAAATACACTGCTCAGTCCTCCATTTAGTACAATACACTCCTCTATAGTGCTCCATATAGTATAATACACCGCCAATCATCCATGTAGTACAATTAATTTCCCATAGTATAATGCAGCCCATAGTTCTTCACACAGTATAATGTATTCCCCATAGTCCTCAATACAGTATAATGCAGCCCACATATAGTATAATGAAGCCACCCCAAAGAGCATAATGCAGCCACGCCATACAATATAATGTAACCCCCCATAGAATATAATGCAGCCCCCCTCTTATAATATAATGCAGCCACCCCTTAGAGCATAATGCAGCCACCCCATAAAATATATTGCAGCCCCTCCATAGAATATATGGCAGCCCCCTCATAAATGATAATGCAGCCCCAAATAGAATATAATGCAGCCCCTTATATAGTATAATGTAGTCCCTCCATAGAATTCAATGTAGCCCTCCTCATATAGTATAATGCAGCCCTAATAGAATATAATGTAGCCCCCCTCATAAAGTATAATGAAGCCCCCATACAATATAATCCAGCCACACATAGAATATAATGCAGCCCCCCATAGAATACAATGTAGCCCCCTCATGAAGTATGATGCAATCACCCCCATAGAATATAATAAATATAATACAGCCCCCCATAGATTACAATGTAGCCCAGAATAGAATATAATACAGCCTACCTACCCAAAGGATATAATGTAGCCCCTATATTATATAACACAACCTCCCCTATAGAATATAATGTATAATGTACCCCCCATGGTATATAACACAGCCACATAGTATATAGCACAGCTGCATAATATATAACACAGCCCCACATCGTATACTACACAGCCCCACATGGTATACAGCACAGCCCCACATGTTATACAGCACCACATGGTCACAGCACGCACCACATGGTATACAGCCCAGCACCACATGGTACATAGTACAGCCCCCCTCCCCAGCACTGCACCATGGCATAAAGCACAGCCCCACATGGTATACGCACAGCCCCCCGCACAGCACCATGGTATACAGCACAGCACCCCCAGCACAGCACCATGGTATACAGCACAGATCCTGCCCCCTCAATCACAGCACCATGGTATACAGCACAGACCCCCCAGCACAGCACCATGGTAAACAGCACAGATCCTGCCCCCTCAATCACAGCACCATGGTATACAGCACAGACCCCACCCAGCACAGCACCATAGTATACAGCACAGATCCTGCCCCCTTAATCACAGCACCATGGTATACAGCACAGATCCTGCCCCCTCAATCACAGCACCATGGTATACAGCACAGATCCTGTCCCCCCAATCACAGCACCATGGTATACAGCACAGATCCTGCCCCCCAATCACAGCACCATGGCATACAGCACAGATCCTGCCCCCATCACAGCACCATGGTATACAGCCCAGAGCCCCCCAGCACAGCACCATGGTTTACAGCACAGATCCTGCCCCACCCAATCACAGTACCATGGTATACAGCACAGATCCTGCTCCCCCAATCACAGCCAGCATGGTATACAGCACAGATCCTGCCCCCCCCAATCACAGCACCATGGTATACAGCACAGATAATGCCCCCCCTAATCACAGCCAGCATGGTATACAGCACAGATCCTTCCCCCCAATCACAGCCAGCATGGTATATAGCACAGTACCTGCCCCCCAATCACAGTACCATGGTATACAGCACAGATCCTGCCCACCCAACCACAGCCAGCATGGTATACAGCACAGATCCTGCCCACCCAACCACAGCCAGCATGGTATACAGCACTCCCGAATGGCCCCACAGTCACTGTTGCATTGAAAAAAAACAAAAAAACACTCCTCACCTCTACTCGTGCTCGCGCTGCTCCCGGCTCCTGTCTCCTGCTCTGCCTGGTACACAGTGAGTGCGCGATGACGTTGCGCACCCGCAGTGTCAGAGGCACAGCGGGTAATGATGGATGAGGGAGCGTCTCTCCTCCATCACTGCTGTGAACTGTACCAACATCTATGACGCCTTTACAGTTCAATGTGGCGGTGGGGCAATCGGCGCTGGGGCTGGTGGGCCCCCTGCTTTAAGGGGCCCCATAGCGGCTGCATGATGTGCTGCTAGCTGGAGGCCCCTGGGGAGCGCGGCCCTAGGCAGCTGCCTGGTCTGCCTGCCCCTAATGCCGGCCCTGCCTGTACATGACACCTAATACAGCGGTCTGTAGCGGGCGCTGTCTTTTTCCAAAACAAAAAGAAGAACCTTTTCTTGTCCCAGTCTATTTTCTTTCAAATGTTTTAAGTAATGTACACATTTTAATTTATTGAAGTTATTATTTAATAGTCCAAAAAATAAAAAATGCATAAAAAATAGAAAATGTAAAAGAAGCTAAGAATTGAGGCAGCAGTAAACCAGTAAAAGGGTCCAAGTACAAAGAAAAGTTTTTTGCATGTGCATGTTATTAATCCAGTCTATCATACATAAGATACATGAATTTTGAATAAAAGTGAATAATCATAAATGGAACTTGTAATGATGTATTCGTAAATACTGTAGCACATTTAAAATGAAGGAGAGATGATTCTTCTCAGCGCCGGAGTAGGAGCAATCAGGCGCAGTGGTCTTCTGGCTCCTCACAGTAACCCCGTGACATGCATACTGTGTACTGTTAAGGTGTGTGCATGTGTTAGCGGTTGGCAGATGCATTAACGGACAAAAGGCAGAGCAAAAAGTTAACATGATTTTACTTGAACAGGGGGATACTCCATGCAGGGAGGAGAAAGAAGAGGCAGGGTATGGCAAGTGATATGAGCACAATAGGTGTGCAGGTGAAGTAACAATTGTAATAAGTATAGCAACTGTTCATGAAGGGTTAACTTATCAATCTGATGGATTCCTGACTGCAGAGTCTTGGGTTTCAACGGTGGCGCCTACGCAATTGGCGCATGATGATTCAGGTATCATCCTGAAGGAGTTGGTGATCCGGTTCCCGACGGTGGCAGTGAGTCCTCGCTGTCTTGTACGGGTCCTGGGTCCAGGGTTCGTCATGTGAAGTGCAGCGCAGACTCCAACACGGGCGGAGCTTAACGTAGCTCGATAGCAGTATGCGGGTGAGGAGGGGCACAGTTCTAGGTGAGTCACCCAGTCTTTCCTAGGCGGCACGCATGTGGTGAAAGCTGGCCCGTAGCGTTTGGCACCTTTGGTTGTGGGAGCCAATGGGCACACGGCACGTCTCTGGTCACAGTCATGTACCTGAGTGCAGGAAGTCTATATCACGGGACTCGCGCTGTCCCGGTGCTTAAGACGGAGCACCAAACTTCCCCTGCTGCGCGCTGTGTTTTCCCGCCAAGTCTCCTCTCTATCTCCCGCACCCAGGCTTTTATCTTAGCCACGCCCCCTGCTGTCAAGTGCAAAGGTCGGTCAGGGTTGCAAAGCATTTCCCCGGCCCAACAATGGTGACAGCCCTGACAGTGCCGCAGCCGACGCAAGAGAGGTACCCCAGTCCGGTCGGTCTTCTTACACTCCCCCTCCCTTTTGCTCACTATTCTATGGCGAGAGTTCTTGTAGTAGCATTGACATTTTCCTATTCCTTGAACGATTTGTTGACCAAAAAATTGGTCTTGATTGTATCTGTTGGGGTAACCCGCTGTTGCCAAATTTTAGAGCGCTGTAAGTCAGAATGAGTAATCAAATCAGGGTTTGGGTTTTCGAGTCAGGATGAAGAGGCAAGGGCGGTAACGTGCTTGTTTCCACCATAGCAGCCACTTCAGGGACTTCAGGAGCTTCAGACACCTGCCCCTCTCTTGGGTCTACAGGTGACCAATCAGAAACTTCCTCTTCTTCACAATCAGCTACAGCTGGAGGAAGTATTTTCTGGAGCACTTTTCATCTCTTCTGTTTGGTCAGGATCTGTAGACATACATGGTCGTAGCATATTCCGGTGAACTACTCGAGTGGGAGCATTTTCTTCCCCTTCAGCTTGGACATCATAGACGGGCCCTTCGGAGTTGAGTCTCTGCTTCACCCAATTCGGGGTTTTCTCCCACCGATACTCCTGCTTTTCCCCAGGACGCTTATCTCGGACCAAAAACATGGTTCCCAAATTTGGAGAGCTGTCCCTCGCAGAGGAGCTGTCTCTGGGAAACTCTAGTTACCGAAATCTGATCTGCAAACCGGCGATGTAGTGTCGCAGACGATGCCGATGTTTTCGGATCCAGGTGGACACCCCCATCCGCCTCTGGATCCAACTCCAGCTCGGTGATCTCTTTTCCTGGCCGGCCGAACAGCAGGTATATGGAGTTTTAACCGGTGGTGCGATGTACTCGGTTGTTGTACACCCACACTAACTCAGCTACAAATTCAGGCCACCGGGATTTTCAGTCTTCCTCCAGCGTCCTTAACATCTGGAAACAGAGTTCGGTTGAAGCATTCACAGGCTCCATTTCCCTGAGGATAAGGCGTCATCCGAGATCTCTTGATCTGGTACAGGTGATGTAGTTCTTCCATCACTCGCCCCAAAGGAAACAGGCGTCTTGATCAGAGTGGATTCTCTTCGGACAACCGTACACCTGAATAAAATTCTTGCAGATGGCATGTGCTACAGATTTGGCCCTTTGATCATGTGCCAGGGTACAACGGGAAACTTTGTGAAGTGGTCCGTCATCACCAGACAATGTTCATATCCTTGGTGAGCTGGGCCGATCGTCAGGTAATCTATCATCAGTACTTCTAGAGGAGCAGAGGTCATGATGGTCTGTGTGGGAGCTCTCTGCTCCGGAGGTTTTGCTAATTCCCAGCTTCTACATTGCCGATAGGTCTCCACCACCACGGCCTTCACTCGAGGATGGTAAAATAGCTTTTGCAGCCACTGAAATGTCTTCTCCTGACCGAAGTGAGCTCCTCTTTTGTGTGCTTCCGTGGCCACCTAGGTAGCAGTGCCTCGGGATCAACACCTGCCAGGTAACTCCCATTTCCGTTGTAGTTGGATCTTTCGGTACAACAGCCCATTCTTCAGTTGGAGCCTTTCTCATTGTCGAAGGATCTGCAGATCCCTGGGGACATGGCATCTCTCTCTCTCTGACTGGGAAGTTGTTTTAACATTACCCATTGTCTTATTTGAGCGAGTTCCTCGTCTTCCTGCTGTATCCGGACCCACTCATCACGGGACCGTCCCAGTATGCATTCTCGGGACGCTGCCTGTACCTGCTCCTGTGTAGCTGCCAACATCCTGGCAGAATCCCAGAACCCAGGAACTCAGGGACCTCTTTAGGATCCAGTTATTCATCTCGTTTGGCCCAGGTTTCTCGTGTGTCACGAGCCTGGATAAGGCATCTCGTGAGTATTCTCAGCTCCCCTCTTGTGGGCGATTTTATATCATACTCATGCCATCCGAGCCACCCAAAGCTGCCCAGTGCCCCTAGTTTTGCGTTTTCCAGGTGGGCCAAAGTGTCATTGTCAATGCATACCAGGACGTCAGAGCCAGACAAGTATTCCGCAAACTTCTCCGTCTTTGCCCATGCTAATGCCAACAGCTCCAGTTTGAACTAACAGTAATTGCCTGGATATCTGTTCAGAGTCATGGGGGGACCGACTTGCGTAGGCCATTATTCGTCTTTAACTTCTTGGATCGGGACAGCACAGCCCGAGTTCATGCAAGTTCCATCGGTGTGGAGAATAAATGGTTGAGAGAAGTCGGCATAGGCTAACACTGGCGCTTCATTCAAATCCATCTTCAGAGCTCGAAACACTTTCTCCTGGTGATCTCCCTACGGAATAGTTCTGTTTTTTGTGCCAGACGGCACCCTTTCAACAGTTCCAACAGCAGGTTCACAATACAAGTAAAATTCTTTATGAATCGACGATAATATCTGGTAAGCCCCAAAAGGCCCATACATCTTTCACAGTCTTCGGGGTAGGCCAATCTTGTACCACAGCAATTTTCTCACAGGACAGTCTCACCGCCTCAGCAGAGACGATGTCCCAAGTACCAATCTAGGTGCGAAACACATGACACTCCTGAGGCTTCACTTTCAATCGTGTATCTGAAGATGACTCAACACCTGTTCCAATCTCTGTAGTTTGTTCCTCGAATGGGGCAGCAAAACACGATGATTTCATCTAGATAGATGAGAGTGAACTCAAAATTCAGGTCGTCTTGACACCTCTCCATCAATCGCTGTAAAGTACCAGAAGCGTTAGCCAGGCCAAATGGCATCCGTTGAATTCGTAGAGACCCTAGGTAGTATAAAGGCCGTCTTTGCTCTGTCATGCCGGACATCGGTACTTGCCAATAGCCACGGGCTAAATCTAAAACCAACAACGAGAAGTATTTTGCGCCCCTAGTGCAGACAATGATTCCTCAATCCTTTGTAGCGGATATGAATCTCGCACGGTTGCTGGCATTCAGTTTTTTCAATAGCCCCCACAAAAACATAAATTTCTATCTTTCTTTTCGTACCAGCATGATGGGAGCAGCCCATGGGCTCTGACTCTCGAATAACACCATTCTGTAGCATCTGTGTCAGTATCCCCGTTACTTCTTGGGATATTTGCAGTGGGATTTGGCGGTATCATTCTCTTTGGGCGTGCAATTTCCATTTGAAATCTCGTGGGTGATTGCTGTAGTGCAGCCGAAATCGTCCTCGTGATTTGCAACACATCCAGATATCACCCAACAGAGCTTCAAACCCGCTGGACCTTTGCCGTGTAAGTTCTGTTAATTCGGCCTGCATTTGTTCCGTATTTCGGCGCCTCTCCTGAGGTGCTGGGATCTGGTACCGAAGACATGTCACAGCCACAGTCCATGGATCTCCCGTTTCACCATCAATTGTACGGCCGTGGTGGTATCAGTTTTTTCCGGCATGCCCAGAATTTGCACTACTTCACTCTGGGGGGGAGCATGATATTACCTTCTCCCAAATTAACACATCGCACTGGGACTGTCCCCGTCGGTACAGTAGCTAACTACGTGCAACAAGGAGCCCTGGAGGGAGTTGCTCCATAATAGCTAGCTCTATCTATATCTCGACTCCCTTTCCAAAAGGGGTACAAAATTGGAGGGCAGAGTAAATACAGTTTGGTGGCACTACAAGATTTTCTGAGGCTGCAACAATCGCTTTTCCCAACATCTTCCCGTCACTAGAGTTTTTTTGGGCTTTGGCCGTACGGATTAGCTGCTGGAACACTCCCTTTGGGGAATGCGAGGACTCCACTATTTTAGGAACACATCTGGGGACTCAAAGATGAGAAGACTTCCGAATTCTTTCAGTATGTTACGTTCAACCCTAGAGTGACAGCATGTTCGTTACCTGTGTCAAAGTGGGCAGCACCACTTCCTTCCAACCCAGGGCTAGCACAGATGGGGATTTGCATCCAGACCACCCCTGCAACTGGGATGGGTAAGTGATTAGCAGCCGTCAACTTTATCACGGGCCCCATTCAGACCATATCGCCGGGGAAGTTCGTCGGAAGTATTTTTCAGGCATCGAGGTCACCTGAGAGCCAGTGTCAAACCAGACAAGGGCCCCCACCTTCCTTCATGATGGGGAAAAGGGTTTTAGCGTGGCCCTTTCGGGACGTAGCACTTGTTTTTCACCCCTTGGGCACGTTGGGCCAAAATTTGGGTGGTAAAAGGCAGGTAACTCTTTTCTTCAAGGGGTTCCAGATCTTTTTCCCCCATCTGGAAATTGGGCTTTCCCGGACGGGGGTCAGCATTTTTAAATTCCCGCTCGGTACTTGGGGGAAAACCCAAAAAAGGGACACCCGGGCCACTTTGGGCTGCCCCCTTGCACCTAGCTTTCCCGGCTTACAATTGATTCCGAATTCTTTTTTTTTAAGATGGTAAATTTTTCCGCCTGGGTATTTTTTTAAAACCACTCACCCACGGGCTAAAGCGATGTAAAGGGAAAACTCCAGCTTGAAGGGCGTATTTGTCATTTTTTCCTGTCGGGTGAGACGAAGTTTCCTGCTGGCGTGGGAGATCACTCTTTCTTTTCCTTTCTGTACCTGCGACAGTACGCTCCCAGTCCCACTTTGCGGGATCAGAAAAAAGGGAAAAAAGGTTGGCCCAAAAACGGGGGTGGGCCAGGACTTCACCCCCCGTAAAGCCAATTTCAACCGGTAAAGGGAAACTTTCCAGTTCTTCTTTCCCAAATCAAACGAGAACCTTCCCCTTTCCCTTTCTTGGGTTTCCCCCACGGGGAGGTTTTGCGGGGGTGCGGCATTTCAGGGGAACCCCTTGTTTAACCCCGGAAGTTCCTAACAACCCCAGGAACGGGAGAATTTCTTGGATTTGCTGGGCCCTGCCAGTCTTTGATAACATGACTTTGCCGGGGTCTTGGGCCACCCTTCCGCGCCACTTTTTTGGCCAAGGTACGCCCCTTGGGCTTCAGGAGGGGGGGTTTTGGACGGTTTCATTTTCAGGAAAAAATTTTTAACGGGGTTTGGGGAAACCCCTTTGTCCAGATGCCCCAAAAAAGTTCCTCATAGGTCTTGGGGAAGACAAAAACTCACGGGGGACAACAAACTGCCCAAAAATTTTAAAGTTCCGGGGCAGCACTCCATAAATCTCGGGAAAAATTTTCCCTGGCGCGCGCAAACCCCAAAGGGCATGTTTTTGAATTTTGAAAGGCCCTTTGGGTTTTGAAAAAGGGGGTTCCCCTCTTTGTCTCCCTCTCCAGGGGAACCCCTGCCAATACCCACTAATGAGATCTAAGGTAGAGAAATAGTTAGCTGTTCTCAGTGGGACTAGTGAAAAACCCCTATCCTAGTGTTATTGGGAAAATTTTGGGTTTGGATAAATCATCCCCATGTTTGCTGCTGCTGTTCCCCCAAAAAAAAACGAGTATTTTTTAGAGCTCTCTAGAAATTTTAAAACCCGTCCACACAAATGTCAGCATAGCATTTTTTTTAATACTGGGCCCACTTTATTTTTAAAACAAAGGGCTTTACATTCACACCAAAGAGGTGGTTAGTTAATTAAAAATAAAATTAGAAGCTTTTAGGCTATTGGCTTTGGTTTAAAAATAAGAGTATAGCAGTTTTTTTGACTATAAAGTAACAAAAGGCTGATGTGGGGTTTTTTGACCCGTCCTAGCTTTTCCCGCAAAATTTTTCAGAAACTAGCCAACGTTTTTTGGGCCATCCCGCAAATTAGTTCCTCTTTGTGCCGTCTGGTGGCTGGGAAAGCAAAACCCCCTGCTGTCTAGCTTTTTCCCCTATTTTTACTTATCTGGGGCAGGGGGAGGGCGAACAACTGTTTTTGGGGCCCGGGGTTTGGGAAATTTTTTGGCCACCCCTAGCCACCCCCCCTTTCACGGTCCCCACCAAAACCCCGGGGCCCCCCCCCAAAAACCCCCTTTTGCATGCGAACACTGTTTCATAAAAAAAAATTTAAACACTACCCTCAACCG
>JARQOD010011955.1:0-21422 GCA_033576555.1 Oophaga sylvatica
TCAGGAGACGGCATTATGCTTGTAGGAGAGAACACTGCGTCCCTCAGCAGCCGCTGTTTCAGGGCACGCCAGCGTCTCTCTATCTCCTTCATTCCTTTTCGGTGGAGACAGGACCTTCGTCGCGGGCGCTCTGATGTCAGAGCGTTCACTTCCTGTCGCAGGACCTGCCGATGAGTCAGAGCCGGGGGCGGAGCCAGGCAACAGCGCGCTTTTACAGGTACGCCCACCTTCTTCTCCAGCGCCTGAGGGCGCGAATATGGCGGCAAAATGGCGGATTTTAGCGCCAAAAATAGCAGTCTTTTTCACAAAAACAAGTCCTTAGGCACACAGGGCTCGCAATTTCGCGAGTTTCGCATCCTGTTCGTGACGCCAAATTGTTGTGTCGACCCGCCACCACAATTGTGGGTTACCAGGGCAATGGGGTACTCAGAGCCGAGCCCGTAGAAGTCTATGGGGATTTTGTCACAGGTAGCTGTGGCTCGGTCTGTGGCCCGGGCGGTCTGGCGTATGTTGTTGGGGATATATTTACAGGGGATAACTATATACAGTTCGTGACGCCACCTGTAGTGTTCTGGTAATTAGTACCAGCGCTGCTGTAGATCTCTGAGGGGATGGTGAGGCAGCTAGATGTCGGGTCCCCTACAGGTGGGACTCTTCCCTCAAAGTCTGTTAAGATGGTGAAGTCGGGTGCCGGTAAATAACACAGTCTCACACAGTCAGCGTCTTTCCATACCTTTACTTGCAAGATGTCAAGGCAGGTCCCAGGAGGCTGATCCACGGAGAGTGTATTTTGAGGCAGCAGCTGGACAAGTTAGGGGCCTCCTTTATCTCCAATATGGCGAGTGCAACTAGCATGAAGCGTAGTTCCCTCAATCTTCAGCAATGCTTGCTGTAACTGCCCAGTCAGTGTAGTGTTAGGAGCCTTCCTGTGAAGGAGCTGAATACTTATGTTGTCGTGCACTAACTCAAAGTCTTCACTCCCTCTGACCCCAGCTACGTACCGACTATAAGGGGCTTGTCTGCCGCGACCTAGGGTCCGGTAGATTCCTGGTTGTCCTGTCACTGTGCCTGAAGCAACAGTGACTCTTCGGTCCCCAGTGACCGGTAGAAACGTGCTGGACTTCTGCAATCCGTTAAGCACAAATCTTATAATCCACTTGCCTTTCGCCTTGTCCACGCTGGTAACATAAACACTCTTACTAGCCAAGGGTCGAGTAGTCACTTCCAATCTTTCTCCTTCCAATCAAGTTCACCACAGATGCTCAGTTATCACAGGCAGGAGCACGTCTCTGTACCTGATACTGTCCTTGAGACAGGAATGCTGAAGACTTTCTGGGTTACAACTTGTTCTTTCTTTCAATGTATGCTGAGGAGATGACACAGCTCTGACCAGACTAAGGTGTATTCCCACACCTATACCAGACTCCACTTTCCAAGCTGAAGAGATAGCAATCCAGACTCCTTCCTCCCTCCAGATGCAGACTCTCTCACTGTAGTCTAGACGCAGACTCTCCACGTCCTTACTGCCCGAAGACAGGAACTAGACTGACTGACTAAAATCACTCCTACACAAACCTTCTTGACCACTCCTAGAGTATACTTCACTACCCCAAGGGTGTGTCTAGTGTGTGTAGAGTGAATGCATATTGAGCATTAAGCCGCCGCCTCTCCATACACTCTCCAGGGTACTGCGTGTGCCCACCACCAGGGCTACACAGAGGCAGACTCAGACAGAGGGAGGGGAGCTAGAGGCAGACTCAGAGGGAGAGGAGCTAGAGGCAGACTCAGACAGAGGGAGAGGAGCTAGAGGCAGACTCAGACAGAGGGAGGGGAGCTAGAGGCACACTCAGACAGAGGGAGGGGAGCTAGAGGCAGACTCAGAGGGAGAGGAGCTAGAGGCAGACTCAGACAGAGGGAGGGGAGCTAGAGGCAAACACACACAGAGGGAGAGGAGCTAGAGGCAGACTCAGACAGAGGAGAGGAGCTAGAGGCACACTCAGACAGAGGGAGAGGAGCTAGAGGCAGACTCAGAGGGAGAGGAGCTAGAGGCAGACTCAGACAGAGGGAGGGGAGCTAGAGGCAGACTCAGAGGGAGAGGAGCTAGAGGCAGACTCAGAGGGAGAGGAGCTAGAGGCAGACTCAGACAGAGGAGGGGAGCTAGAGGCAGACTCAGAGGGAGAGGAGCTAGATGCAGACTCAGAGGGGGTGGAGCTAGAGGCAGACTCAGACAGAGGGTAAAGAGCTAGAGGCAAACACACACAGAGGGTGAGGAGCTAGAGGCACACTCAGATAGAGGGAGAGGAGCTAGAGGCAGACTCAGAGGGAGAGGAGCTAGAGGCAGACTCAGAGGGGGTGGAGCTAGAGGCAAACTCAGACAGAGGGTAAAGAGCTAGAGGCAGTCACACACAGAGGGTGTGGAGCTAGAGACAGACTCATACAGAGGGTAAGGAGTTAGAGGTAGATTCAGACAGAGGGAGAGGAGCTAGAGGCAGACTCAGACAGAGGGAGAGGAGCTAGAGACAGACTCAGAGGGGGTGGAACTAGAGGCAGACTCAGAGGGGGTGTAACTAGAGGCAGATTTAGAAGGGTGGAGCTAGAGGCAGACTCAGATATTCTGCTGCAAGTTCCATAGAACTTTATGAGCACCAACTGTCATCTCCTATCTGAGTAAGGAATAATCTGTATTCACTACATGTGGCTTTTACCCGTGAAGGGAAAATTTTTGGGAATTAATAATCAGTCCAGGAGAAGAAAGAAGATGATTTCTCTAGTAAGATATATTACAAAGTTTCTTATTTTCACCTGTACTGTTAATGTATCAACTAAAAATTAAAACAACGGTTACTCTTTAACAAAAGTCTGAGATTACTGGAAACAGATGGGGTGACCATAAAAAACGGCAGCCATTAAAGAATTAATAAGGGATGTCAGTCCTCAAGCCGTAGCCACATTCTCCTTTCCCTCCTTGTACAGATGAGCCAGTCTTCAGGTTTCTATTCACAGATCAGGTGGCTCAGGATGAACAGACACAGGGGATTATTATGGGTGATACAGTAACTATCATAAGACATAGCCATTACCTGGTATCAGTGGTAATATTTTGGTGCAGCCTCTGCGGCTCAAGTCTACAGAGGTCCTAGTTCTGCATTTTCACAGGCCGGAATATCTTGTGTTTCCTGTGGGCAGTTGATAGTCACAGTGTTTGGCTCTAGTTGTGCACTTAAATTTTTTGAGGAAAGGATTCTCAGTCAGTCTGCAGGTACAGAGCTGTTCACTGACGGAGGACTCAACACCTCTACTATATATATATATATGGGGCAGAGATGGAGGTGAAGCACCAGTCAGTGCCAGGGAGCAGTCAGACAGTTTGTTACAATGTATCAGTGTGGACTCCAGGTATTTAGGGTGCATAGGATGCTCTAGACTGGATACAATTGTAGCAAACTGTACACTTTAATGTTACCACGTCCCTCATTCACCTCCATCTGGCCAGATTATGTCCTTATTCTGTTTATAAACCTCTAGTAGAAAGCGCATTTGTTACAATCATCTCGCATCTAGGCAAACTCCGAAACCAGGGTCACAACCTGTGGCTCCTACAGCTACACGGGCCCTGCAATGTCATTCTGTGTGGCCCCCAGCACATCAGCCACCACCATGTTTGGGGCTCACCTCTGATTGGTTACCCAGAGAATTACAGATGGCTGTGCATTAATGTGGCTTTGTCGATCCATAAGTTATGAGGGAGGGATGTGAATTGTTTTCCTGTGTCTGACACTTTTGTATAGGTTATTGGAGTTATCTGAGCTTATAAGTGGCTACCTCGATGCCTTTTCTCTGGAGGGAGGCAGAAGGACACCCGGTGGTGTAACTTGAACCTCATGGGCCCCAATGCAAAAGCTCCAACAGGGCCCCCAATTACTACAGGTTTTTTAATAATAATTGTGTTTTCATATGAACCAAAGGGACCTTTTGTGCCCCTTTAGGCTCCAGGGCCCAGGTGTGATTGCAACCCCTGCACCTATGATAGTTACGCACCTGGGGACACCCATTCTCCACAAAAATGGAAGTTAAATACATTGATACAGCGACCCCCTAGAAAAACCATAAGAAAAAGGGGCCCTATAAAATATAACTTTTATTAATAATTTAAAAGGACTGTGTGAAAACACCTACACAAACACTACAAAAATGGCAGGAAAAAGAATCTATTTATATAATTGCCTTGTAACGTTTTCATTTCCTGTTCTGTCCAGATGTCACCGTATCCCAGAATGATGGGTGTCTCAATATGGAAAATGCTGCTGGTAGCAACCTATTGCGCGGTACCACCAGCGGAAACACCGTCGCACCACACACACATATAGGCCGGCGTCACACTGGCGAGTTTGATGCAAGTAAGTCGCACGACTTTCTCGCATCAACACCCGGCACGGCTCCCGTTCTCGGAGCCGAGTGTGCGGCTGCATGTATTTCTATGCAGCCGCACACTTGGGTCCGAGAGCGGGCGGCCGTGCCGGGTGTTGATGCGAGAAAGTCGTGCAACTTACTCGCATCAAACTCGCCAGTGTGACGTGGGCCTTACACTCTATACGCCATACGCACCACACACACACACACTCTATACACCGTACGCACCACACACACACTCTATACGCACCACACACACACACATTCACACTCACACACACTCTATACGTCGTACGCACCACACACACTCTATACGCCGTACGCACCACACACACACTCTATACGCACCACACACACATTCACACTTACACACACTCTATACGCCGTACGCACCACACACTATTCGCACCACATACACTCACACATTCACACACACACACACACTACGCCGTACGCACCACACACACTCTATACGCCGTACGCACCACACACACTCTATACGCACCACACACACCCTCACACATGCACACTCACACACACTATACGCCGTACGCACCACACACACTCTATACGCCGTACGCACCACACACACACTCTATACGCACCACACACACACACATTCACACTCACACACACTCTATACGTCGTACGCACCACACACACTCTATACGCCGTACACACCACACACACACTCTATACGCACCACACACACACTTCACACTTACACACACTCTATACGCCGTACGCACCACACACTATTCGCACCACATACACTCACACATTCACACACACACACTACGCCGTACGCACCACACACACTCTATACGCCGTACGCACCACACACACTCTATACGCACCACACACACCCTCACACATGCACACTCACACACACTCTATACGCCGTACGCACCACACACACTCACACATTCTCACTCACACACACTATACGCCGTACGCACCACACACACTCACACATTCACACTCACGCAGTCTCTTGCGCGGTACCACCAGCGGAAACACCATCGCGAACACGCTGCCGCCAGGATCAGCCAAATGATTCACTGACTGCCGCCATCTTTGTACACGAGGAGAGAGTGGATAGGTGGGTGAGCACATGGGGTGAGAGATTCTCAACGCTGTATAGCCTGCCCCCATCGCGACATTACCACCCTCCCGATGTGATAGCATCGGGCCTCCATCTAGTGGGATATATGTATATTTACCAACTATTAGTTGCCAAAAAAAAATGGGAAAATTTATCCGAGCCTTTCAGTAGCTCTGATCCAGCATATTACTGAAAACCCAAATTGTGAATAAAGTGCAAAATTAGTGCAAATAAAAACATTTGTTTAGGCACAGAAATGCTTATTTATAATGGCCCTAATCTCTCTCCATATGGATATACACTGATATCCATATGGAGAGAGATTGAGGTCTCCCATCGGCCCCCTGAGGAACCCTGAAGAACGCAGGGGGAAATGCAGGGCGGAAACGCGTTGGGAAGAGTTGTTTCATGATTTGGCTTTTATCCTAAGGCCTCTTTCACACTTCAGTCGTTCAGCGTCAGTCAAAATCAGCCTTTTAGCGGAAAAAACGGATCCGCCTTTTTTCTCTCTCTCTCTTTCTCCTCCTTTGTCCTGATTGGGGAGCACCTATCTTTGATATGAATACCTATGAGAATCCATGAATTTATTTTCTATACCTATATTATTATACATTTGTATAGCGCCATTTATTCCATGGCGCTTTCCAGGTGAAAAGGGGAAATATAGACAAGTACAATAGACATGTGTAAAACAAGGGACTCACAAGCGCAGAAGGAGAGAGGACCCTGCCCGCGACGGCTCACAGTCTACAGGGGGTCTATATAATGCTATTTTTCTAGAGTAATTTACTATACTGACATCTTGAGCATATTTTGCATATATCAATCTTTTGGTTTATATAGTGAGAACAGTATCCATTTGAACAGATTAAAATCCTATCCCTTCATATAGTGGCCTCTTGCTATATCCTATGCATATGGGTGACCTACCATTGTGTGTTGAATAAGATACCGTATGTCTTTTAGTGAGGAGGGTATTGTCCATGATCTATTTTCTGTTTAGGGCCTCACTAGGGCATTTAGGGCTGCCGATGTTGAGCGGGGGCGCCGCACAGTTTCACAGCATGGTGCCAACCCCCGCAGTCAGCCAGGGAGAGTCAACAGGGTGCATTAGGGTAAATGTAGGCCCCTATCTATCCCGTTTTTTGATTCAGGATTCATTGTGTATAAGCATTTCTGTGCCCAAAACAACCCAAATGGTCATTTTTATTTGCACTAATTTTGTACTTTATTCACAATTTGGGATTTCAGTAATATGCAGGAACAGAGTAAGGCCTCTTTCACACATCCGTTTTTTGCAATCAGGCACAATCCGGCGAATTGTTTAAAAGACGGATCCGGCGTAGATTGTAAAAAACTGATGTGCCGAATCCGTTTTTTAGCTGGATCCCTCCTGACCCTTTTTTGCCCGGAAAATGAGTAGTAGTAGTAGTAGTAGTAGTAGTAGATGCGCTGTCAGGCGTTTCCGGCACAAAAAAAAAACCTTACATGATGCGTCCTTCCGACCGCAGGAATTAAAATCTATGACGGATACGGCACAAAACGGATAGTCAATGACAAAAAAAAAGCATCCGGCGGTTTAAAAAACCAGATCCGTTTTTTAAAAAAGCGCTGGATCGCGCCTGATTGCAAAAAACGGATGTGTGAAAGAGGCCTTACTAAAAGGCTCGGATAACTTTTCCCCTTTTTTTGTCAACTAATAGTTGCTAAATAGTAAATATACAAATATCCCAATCCTTTTCCCGTTGGACATTTTTGTAGTGTTTGTGTGGGTGTTTTCATACAGTCCTGAATGTTTAATAAAAGTTATACTTTATAGGGCCCCTTTTTCTCATGGTTTTTCTACATAGGAGACCCTGTCTTTCATTCTTATTAGGTGTTTTACAGTGACCCCCTAATTATTGCATATACTGTTCCCTTTAAGTTTTAGTGCAGCTCTTGGGACTAGTGCAATCTAACAATGTGGCCCTAGGACCAAAAAAGTTTGTGCACCTCTGCTCGAAACCCATTTCAATAATTTGCTACAATGTATCAGACAATGTTCAATGTTTCCTAAATGTATCAGAGTAAGGGAATAGTAAGACTCGGACTGGAATCACAAGCAAATGCTTGGACTGGCCGTTGGCTCTCATGACCCAAGTGTGACAGCGCAGTAGAAATACGTGCGGTCACGCTCAGGTCAGGAGAGCCGGAGGTCAGTCCAAGCATTACGCTGTGATCCTCGTTCGATTTGTACGGCCGTCTGACTCTTCCGCAATTAGAATGTATTTGCATGAATTTGGAAATCCCCTTTGATTCCAAGGAATCAAAAGGAAAAAATGGCACCTCTAGGGAATGATCACACGTGTGACAGTGGAAATCCGTGCAGGATGAGGGGCAGATTCCTGCTGCTGATCCGCACAAGGATAAGCCCATTCACTGGACTCATTTCTGCATCTTTTCTGTGTGCAATCTGCAGGAATAATTTGCCCTCAATATGAAAAATCAGTTCGGTAACATTTTTTAGAGTATAAATGGGGTTGTAGGGCGTCAGCGGATTTGACAACGATTCACCACTGAATCCACATAAAACCGCAACATGTGAGCGCAGCCCGCCGTTACGTATGTGCCTTATGGGACATTAATAGCAATGTCTCGGAAGTTGCAGATTTCCTGGAGAAACTTTTGCTTTCTCGTCTGCGAGCGGCAGATTTGGGATTCGCCTCTTTCTATAGATAGGTATTCTGCTTTGTGGCTGTAATTATAACTTCCTGTTTATCTATGTGCAGCTCGTTTGGATGCTGCACCCCCAGATGTGATGAAGCCAGGGCCACTATATGGAGGGAGACGGATCCCGCTTCCCTCCCCCATTATCAGGAATGTTAGATTTGCTGGGAATTTTGTTTCAAAACACAAAGTATTTACAGGAGTCACAGGAAGAAGCGAGAGGGAGGCGACTGACTGACAGGGGCCTGAAAAGCTGAATAACTTACTGATGGACTTTGGGGATCAATTCCTCACCATTTTTATACAGGAAAGATGTATATCTTTGCACCGTGTTAGCCAATTCTGAATATTTTTCACCATTTTTAAGTTCTTTGCTTGCTGTTAATGAAAAGAAATAACCTGTTTATACAGAGACTGAAAACTTCTGTGCCACTTATTAGGGTGTGCTCCAATGTATCAGTGCAAGCAGCACAAGTCCCTCTCCTATCCTGAACTTCGGGTAATAGCTGTTGCCCCTAGTTGTGGCCGAAAGTTGTGAGTGACAGTTCTGTTTCTGACATTTTGCCTCTTCAGAGTTTTTCTTTCCTTTGGTCGCTGTTTCTATGGCTACTGACATACAATTATAAACATTTCATGAGTTTTTACACTTTTATTGACAAATCCATGAAGTTCCTGAGACTCCTCAATATTCCCAGTGCTGCCCCTAATTCTTCAGACTTCCTCCCTTCCACCGACAGCTGGATATCGACTTCTGGGCAGATCCTGACTGATGGCCGTTCGTTCTTGTCTCATCAGAGACATTGTCACAAATTCTGGGATTTTGTTTGTTCTCCCACTTTTTGAGGATTGACCACTGGTTCTTAATGGAATGAGATCTGAGGAGTTTCCTGGACACAAAATAACAATGTTTTGCTCACCGACCGCTTAGTTCTCACTTTTGCCTTGTGACACGGTATCCATAATGGGGGGAACAACATCATCACCACATTGTCCTCAATGATGGGAGAAGTTGCTCTTGGAGGAGGTTTAAATCCCATTCTTTCTTAGAAAAAATTGTGAATGGGCCCCACCATGGATGAGAAGCCCCCACGTATGAATTATCTCAGGAGGCTTTACTGTTCGCGCTCACCTTTTCTTCCGGACAATCATTCTTCCAGATGTCCCTACAGTCTGACGAGGATTCATCAGAGAACATTCAAGTGTGGGGGCTTCTCATCCATGGAGGGGGTTCACTCCATTTTGCCTTATAAAGAATGATGGAGACAGGTCACAAGCCAAAAGTGAAAACCAAGTGGCTCAATGAACAACAAAACATTGAATTTTTGTGTCCACGGCCAGGAAACTCCCCAGATCTCATATCATTGAGAAGCTGTGGCCAATCCTCAAAAAGCGACAGACCCCCAAAATTCTGATAACTCCAAGCTCTGATGAGACAAGAACCGGCCGGTGAAGGACAGAAGTCTGGAGAATAAGGGGCAGAGCTGGGAATATTGAGGCATCACAGAAACTTCATTGATTTGTTAATAAAATGTAACAACTTATGGAATGTTTATAATTGTCCATCAGTTACCATAGAAACAGGAATTAAAACAGCGAAAACACTGTAGCCGCAAAATGTGAAAAACAAAATTTGTGTCAGTCTCAGAACTTTTGGCCTGGACTGAATACATGCAGGGAGAAGCCTCTGGGATCATGAAGCACAATATGTACCAGGACCCCACAAACATCACAAGGGCTCCAATACGCGCAGCGTTATCAATACCTTCCTATAGACTTTACCATCTGACTGCAGAGTATATGAGTCACTTCTCACGCTCCTGTTGTGTGACAACCTCATCGGGGGGAACGGTTAGGATGGCACCCACAGATATACACAGCCAGTGGAGATTTGGGGCGTCCCTGTAGGGTTCTGGGCAGCGGAGGCTGCATGAGATAATTATGGGAGGAAGGAAAGAAATAGCCTGTAAATGACAGAGCACACAGGAGAATCTGCGCCTGGCCAGAGGACATGTATTTCTTTGAGGATTCGGATGGGATCTTCACCAAATTTACAGGAGGCTAAGGCTTTAGTTATGAAGGGGTTATAGGGGGTGAGGAGTTGAAGGGGGTCATAAATAATCACACCGAACATACTCCATTAACCTTCTGTTGTACTTATTTACCATTTTCCAGATCCCTGTTGTCACTGTATGGAAATGGTGATTAGGTGACTGTACCTGTCCTGAGGGTTTGTTACTATGTATCATGTGTGGGGAAGCAGCAGCACATCCCTCTGCTGGACCCCTGGTTGACACATAAGCCTTGCATTGTACAGCGCTGCAGAATATGTTGGCGCATCATCTGTTCACCAGGGATTGCAGCGTCCACCCATGACTGAAATCTCAGGTCTGTGCAGAGACAAATGATGAAATATCTTATTGTAACTGAATCCCTGCAGGTAATATGTGATAGTGATCTTGAGTTCACAGACAGGAGAATTATCTCACTTTTCCCAGACCAAATTCCTAAAAAGCTGATGAATCAGATTCTGGTGTTGCCGCTCCCTATGTCTAGGATCCCCTGAGACGGCAGCACTTTCCTATTCCCCTTGGCTCTGATTTACTAGCACATTTTTGTGGTCTCCATCTCCATGGGTCCCGTACCCAGATCCCTGTTATTTTGCTGCCATCTATGTAATGGGTGTCTACAGTCCCACAGAGATGGGTAATGGCCCACGGAGGGATTTTTAAGCCCTTTCTTTGGGGCCCATATACTCTACCTATGGGTTTAGTCTTCCCCTAGGCTGCAGCGCCCATAATCCACTGGGATGCCTGCACCCACTATAGTTAGACCTTTGGTCCCGGGAGCAATGTAAAAGCCCCCATGTGCTATGCCCTTGTGACCACCTGGTGGCAGCCTGCATGTCACCTTCTCTGGTCTATGGTATCATGACATAGATGCTACAAGTTCCTTCCTCTGGAAAAAATAACGTATTCCAGTCTATGCACTAAGACCCAAAACATCAAACCTCTTCATTTTCCACTACGATTGATGTGTTGTGCCTCCTATTTGTAAGACTGGCTGTGCCAATCACTAGGAAGGGATGGGAGAGACTCATACCAGACAGGGACCCCTATGTTATGCTGACTGGCACCAAAGGAAAGGACCAAAGAAGAAATCCTGATAAGGCCTCAGATTAGAAACTAGGAAGCTCCAACTTTACTGTAAAACAGGTCAAAGGGAGGGAATAGCAATAATAACATGGAGGCAAAACCCACACGAGGGTGGAGAAGGTTAATGATACATTGTACCTACCATTCTCACGTGTACATTGTAAGTATAACAAGAACATCCGGGGAAAAGGAGCAGTAATAACAAATAAATGATGTATCTAATATGTGTATCTAATATGTGCACAAATCCGTCATGTAAAACCTTCTGCTGGAATACATTATGGATAAGTGCACATTATTAGATACATCATTTATTTGGTATTACTGCACCTTTTACCGGTTGTTTTTGCTACATTTACATATTATCTAGTATTCCCACATGTACATTGTGATGTTAACCCTCTCCACCCTCCTGCTGGTTTTTGCCTCCATGGTATTTTACAGTAGTTGGAGCTTTCTACTTTCTAATCAGAGGCCTTATCAGCATTTCTTCTTTGTTCCTTTCTCTTGGTGTTATCCCCTTGATGCTGCCTCAAAATAGTCCTCAAAATACAATTGCCCTTAATTAGTCGCTGACCAGAACTATCAGCACATTACTTTGTAGATGGTATAGGGGTTTATGATGACTGACAGCGGTATTGGGGTCAGTCTCCCACCGATCTAACACCTATAACTTTTTGCAATAGGATAGGTCATGAATGTCCTGGAGAAAGCCAGGACTGGGATATTTAGTCTGCAGCGCCCCCATTAATTAACAGATCAGCCTGTCACTACCGCATTAGCAAAAAAGTCTTCTCCTGTGGTCGGGGCGTGATTTTTCAGCTGGTGCAGAGTCCAGAGTTTACCTGATCTGTAGTCAGTGAATAGTAGAGATGGAAATGGAGGGGTTCAGAGTCCATCCAGGTGTACAGGTAGTGGCTGAGCTCAAGGGATGGAAACCATCAGCAATGCCGATGAGGTACGGGGTCACAATAAACCAATAGTATATCTCCTTATCGGAGGTCCAGAAGTCACTGTCCGGCCCTGTTACCACTCCACATTCTCATTTCTTTCCCTTTAAGTCAGTGGACAAAATAAATCCCCACCAGGGACAGAGAACAGACAGGAAGTGATGGCGGCCTTTATACTGCCTGCAAGCTAATTATTTCAAATAATACAAGAAAACCAGAGTAATTGCGTTAGTATTCAGCCCCACAGTAATGAAGCGATGTAAAATGAGGACACAAAAGGTAGCGATGACTCCAAACTACAGCGGAAATTCCACTCAGGTGATAACCAGGACCGAAGCAATGGAGATAAACCGCAGAAAAGCATCCTGACCATGTCTGTAGAACTACAAGTTCCAGCAACTTCAGAAGGTGTATCACAGGGGCACCTATACATGCAGAGACTAAGGCAGAGAAGCTGTCGCCAAGGCAGGAAGCGGCCGGTTTCTGCTCACGCTTTATTCCCGCTGCCCCTCTGAGTAATTTGCTGTGTTTTTTTTCTTAAATTCACATGGTTGCAGAGATATTGGGGTTTTATTTAGTTGGTACGATTTAGTTATTTTCCAAATGGGCGTGGCTCACAGGGTAATTATGCGGAGCAGCGTGAAGTCACGCCCGGGGTAACCCTGTGAGCACCGCAGATTTGGTAAAGATCATAGAAATTAGTGCTAAATAAAAAGGACCATATCTCTAAGACCATATGGCGGATTTCAAAATACCAAGAAAACCGAATCCTCCAGGGCAGCGGGAATAATATAAGAGAACATGGTGACAGGTGTCAGCTCCGCTCTAAGGAATTCAGTCATCTAGGAAAGCTGGATCGATCACAGGTATCCATCACAGTAAAGCACTGCCCTATACCGTGGGGGTGAAACTGGCGGGGCCTGCGCTCTGGGTGATACTGGAGGCTCTGGGGGAGCTCTGGGTGATACTGGAGGCACCAGATAAAAGGAGATGTGACCAGTCCTGAAAAACTTGTTACAAGACTGCTGCAAGTCCTTGTACCCAGCGACAGGCCATTATCATCGCAGCAGTCGCCTGTATCAGGATCTACTGGTTTTCTCTTCCTTCCATATGGAGCAGATCTCAGCTTTTGTCCAGTCACATAAGAGTGGGGGAAGCTGGGTGACAACCCCTGTAAACGCCATGTAGGTTGTCATTCAGGTAGATCATATTTTACAACTATCGAGGCACAGACTTGTGATTGCAAACAACATAGTAAATGTGTAGTGCGGAAGGTGCAGCATCATCATCATCATCATCATCATCAGCAGCAGCAGGATGCCCGGGCAGCGGGGTCAAGTGGCCCCTAGGGATCATTCACTGCATTTACTTCCTTATTTTCCCTACTTGAACTCAACAGGTTAAAATGATGTGACCTCCACCTGCAAAGTATCAGCACTTTGATGGTTAAATATTAGGAAGCTTTTGTATCTTTTCAAACTGAGTCACCAAATCATAAGACATAAGAAATTCCAAGTCAGGAACCTCTGATGGGACACCAGGCCCTGATCTCACTGGATACAATGTAACAAGAGAAAGCACCAACACATATAACAGCACTGGACATAATGTCACCGCAGAATGCGACAAGAATGAAATATACTGCACAGCCCTATATACTCTGCTGTATACAGTACAGCCCTATATACTCTGCTGTATACAGTACAGCCCTATATACTCTGCTGTATACAGTACAGCCCTATATACTCTGCTGTATACAGTACAGCCCTATATACTCTGCTGTATACAGTACAGCCCTATATACTCTGCTGTATACAGTACAGCCCTATATACTCTGCTGTATACAGTACAGCCCTATATACTCTGCTGTATACAGTACAGCCCTATATACTCTGCTGTATACAGTACAGCCCTATATACTCTGCTGTATACAGTACAGCCCTATATACTCTGCTGTATACAGTACAGCCCTATATACTCTGCTGTATACGTACAGCCTATATACTCGCTGTATACAGTACAGCCCTATATACTCTGCTGTATACAGTACAGCCCTATATACTTGCTGTATACAGTACAGCCCTATATACTCTGCTGTATACATGTACAGCCCTATATACTCTGCTGTATACGTACAGCCCTATATACTCTGCTGTATACGTACAGCCCTATATACTCTGCTGTATACAGTACAGCCCTATATACTCTGCTGTATACAGTACAGCCCTATATACTCTGCTGTATACTGTACAGCCCTATATACTCTGCTGTATACAGTACAGCCCTATATACTCTGCTGTATACTGTACAGCCCTATATACTCTGCTGTATACAGTACAGCCCTATATACTCTGCTGTATACAGACAGCCCTATATACTCTGCTGTATACTGTACAGCCTATATACTCTGCTGTATACTGTACAGCCCTATATACTCTGCTGTATACTGTACAGCCCTATATACTTGCTGTATACTGACAGCCCTATATACTCTGCTGTATACAGTACAGCCCTATATACTCTGCTGTATACATGTACAGCCCTATATACTCTGCTGTATACTGTACAGCCTATATACTCTGCTGTATACTGTACAGCCCTATATACTCTGCTGTATACTGCACAGCCCTATATACTCTGCTGTATACAGTACAGCCCTATATACTCTGCTGTATACTGTACAGCCCTATATACTCTGCTGTATACAGTACAGCCCTATATATCTCGCGCTGTATACTGTATAACAGCCCTATATACTCTGCTGTATACTGCACAGCCCTATATACTCTGCTGTATACTGTACAGCCTATATACTCTGCTGTATACTGTACAGCCCTATATACTCTGCTGTATACAGTACAGCCTATATACTCTGCTGTATACTGTACAGCCCTATATACTCTGCTGTATACTGTACAGCCCTATATACTCTGCTGTATACTGTACAGCCCTTATACTCTGCTGTATATGCACAGCCCTATATACTCTGCTGTATACTGTACAGCCCTATATACTCTGCTGTATACAGTACAGCCCTATATACTCTGCTGTATACAGTACAGCCCTATATACTCTGCTGTATACTGTACAGCCCTATATACTCTGCTGTATACTGCACAGCCCTATATACTCTGCTGTATACTGTACAGCCTATATACTCTGCTGTATACTGACAGCCCTATATACTCTGCTGTATACTGTACAGTCCTATATACTCTGCTGTATACTGTACAGCCCTATATACTCTGCTGTATACTGTACAGCCCTATATACTCTGCTGTATACTGTACAGCCATATATACTCTGCGATACTGCACATCCCATATACTCTTCTGTATACTGTACAGTCCTATATACTCTGCTGTATACTGTACAGCCCTATATACTCTGCTGTATACAGTACAGTCCCTATATACTCTGCTGTATACTGTACAGCCCATATACTCTGCTGTATACTGTACAGTCCTATATACTCTGCTGTATACATGTACAGCCTATATACTCTGCTGTATACTGTACACCCTATATACTCTGCTGTATACTGTACAGTCCTATATACTCTGCTGTATACAGTACAGCCTATATACTCTGCTGTATACTGTACAGCCCTATATACTCTGCTGTATACTGTACAGTCCTATATACTCTGCTGTATACTGTACAGCCTATATACTCTGCTGTATACTGCACACCCATATACTCTTCTGTATACTGTACAGTCCTATATACTCTGCTGTATCTGTACAGCCCTATATACTCTGCTGTATACTGTACAGCCCTATATACTCTGCTGTATACTGTACAGTCCTATATACTCTGCTGTATACTGTACAGCCCTATATACTCTTCTGTATACTGTACAGCCCTATATACTCTGCTGTATACTGTACAGCCTATATACTCTGCTGTATACTGTACAGCCCTATATACTCTGCTGTATACAGTACAGCCTATATACTCTGCTGTCATACTGCACATCCCAATATACTCTTCTGTATACTGTACAGTCCTATATACTCTGCTGAATACAGTACAGTCCTATATACTCTGCTGTATACTGTACAGCCCTATATACTCTGCTGTATACTGTACAGTCCTATATACTCTGCTGTATACTGTACAGCACTATATACTCTGCTGTATACTGTACAGCCCTATATACTCTGCTTGTATACTGTACAGTCCTATATACTCTGCTGTATACTGTACAGCCCTATATACTCTGCTGTATACTGTACAGCCCTATATACTCTGCTGTATACTGTACAGTCCTATATACTCTGCTGTATACTGTACAGCCCTATATACTCTTCTGTATACTGTACAGCCCTATATACTCTGCTGTATACTGTACAGCCCTATATACTCTGCTGTATACTGTACAGTCCTATATACTCTGCTGTATACTGTACAGCCCATATACTCTCTGTATACTGTACAGTCCTATATACTTGCTGTATACTGTACAGCCTATATACTCTGCTGTATACTGTACAGTCCTATATACTCTGCTGTATACTGTACAGCCCTATATACTCTGCTGTATACTGTACAGTCCTATATACTCTGCTGTATACTGTACAGTCCTATATACTCTGCTGTATACTGTACAGCCCTATATACCTGCTGTATACTGTACAGCCCTATATACTCTGCTGTATACTGTACAGCCTATATACTCTGCTGTATACTGTACAGCCCTATATATACTCTGCTGTATACTGTACAGCCTATATACTCTGCTGTATACTGTACAGTCCTATATACTCTGCTGTATACTGTACAGTCCTATATACTCTGCTGTATACTGTACAGCCTATATACTCTTCTGTATACTGTACAGTCCTATATACTTTGCTGTATACTGTACAGCCTATATACTCTGCTGTATACTGTACAGCTCCTATTACTCTCTGTATACTGTACAGTCCTATATACTCTGCTGTATACTGTACAGCCCTATATACTCTTCTGTATACTGTACAGCCTATATACTCTGCTGTATACTGTACAGCCCTATATACTCTGCTGTATACTGTACAGCCCTATATACTCTGCTGTATACGTACAGTCCTATATACTCTGCTGTATACATGACAGTCCTATATACATTCTGTATACTGTACAGCCCTATATACTCTGCTGAATCTGTACAGCCTATATACTCTTCTGTATACTTGTACAGTCCTATATACTCTGCTGTATACTGTACATCCTATATACTCTGCTGTATACGTACAGCCTATATACTTGCTGTATACTGTAAAGCCCTATATACTTCTGTATACTGTACAGCCCTAATACTCTTCTGTATACTGTACAGCCTATATACTCTGCTGTATACTGACAGCCTATATACTCTGCTGTATACTGTACAGTCCTATATATACTTGCTGTATACTGTACAGTCCTATATACTCTTCTGTATACGTACAGTCCTATATACTCTTCTGTATACTGTACAGTCCTAGTATACTCTGTGTATAGTACAGCCATCTTATAGTATACTCTTCTGTATACTAGACAGCTATATACTGCTGTATACTGTACAGCGGCCTATATACTCATGTGTATTACTGTACAGCCCGTATATGACTCTTCTGTATAGGCATAAGCACCTAGTATACTTTCTGTATACAGGAGCAGCCTATATAGTCTATGACTGTTATATGTACAGAGTATGTATACTCTGCTGTATACTGTAGCAGCCTATATACTTTTGTATATTCTTGTACATGGCCAGTATTATAGTGTTATATACTTGTACATAGGGGCAGTATTATAGTAGTGATATTCTTATACATAGAGAGCAGAATTATAGTAGTGATATTCTTATATATAAGGGAAGATTATAGTAGTTATATTCTTGTACATAGGAGCAGTATTATAGTAGTTATATTCTTGTACATAGGGGCAGTATTATAGTAGTTATATTCTTGTATATAGGGGCAGTATTATAGTAGTTATATTCTTGTATATAGGGGCAGTATTATAGTAGTTATATTCTTGTATATAGGAGCAGTAGTATAGTAGTTATATTCTTATACATAGGGGCAGTATTATAGTAGTTATATTCTTGTACATAGGAGCAGTATTATAGTAGTTATATTCTTATACATAGGGGCAGTATTATAGTAGTGATATTCTTATACATAGAGAGCAGAATTATAGTAGTGATATTCTTATATATAAGGGAAGATTATAGTAGTTATATTCTTGTACATAGGAGCAGTATTATAGTAGTTATATTCTTGTACATAGGGGCAGTATTATAGTAGTTATATCTTGTATATAGGGGCAGTATTATAGTAGTTATATTCTTGTATATAGGGGCAGTATTATAGTAGTTATATTCTTGTATATAGGAGCAGTAGTATAGTAGTTATATTCTTGTATATAGGAGCAGTATTATAGAGTTATATTCTTGTACATAGGAGCAGTATTATAGTAGTTATATTCTTGTATATAGGAGCAGTATTATAGTAGTTATATTCTTATATAATAAGGGAAGTATTATAGTAGTTATATTCTTGTACATAGGAGCAGTATTATAGTAGTTATATTCTTATATATAAGGGAAGTATTATAGTAGTTATATTCTTTTATATAGGAGCAGTATTATAGTAGTTATATTCTTGTATATAGGAGCAGTATTATAGTAGTTATATTCTTGTACATAGGGGCAGTATTATAGTAGTTTATATTCTTGTACATAGGAGCAGTATTATAGTAGTTATATTCTTGTACATAGGGGCAGTATTATAGTAGTTATATTCTTGTATATAGGGGCAGTATTATAGTAGTTATATTCTTGTATATAGGGGCAGTATATAGTAGTTATATTCTTGTATATAGGAGCAGTAGTATAGTAGTTATATTCTTGTATATAGGAGCAGTATTATAGTAGTTATATTCTTGTACATAGGAGCAGTAGTATAGTAGTTATATTCTTGTATATAGGAGCAGTATTATAGTAGTTATATTCTTATATATAAGGGAAGTATTATAGTAGTTATATTCTTGTACATAGGAGCAGTATTATAGTAGTTATATTCTTATATATAAGGGAAGTATTATAGTAGTTATATTCTTGTATATAGGAGCAGTATTATAGTAGTTATATTCTTGTATATAGGAGCAGTATTATAGTAGTTATATTTCTTGTACATAGGGGCAGTATTATAGTAGTTATATTCTTGTACATAGGAGCAGTATTATAGTAGTTATATTCTTGTACATAGGGGCAGTATTATAGTAGTTATATTCTTGTATATAGGGGCAGTATTATAGTAGTTATATTCTTGTATATAGGGGCAGTATTATAGTAGTTATATTCTTGTATATAGGAGCAGTAGTATAGTAGTTATATTCTTGTATATAGGAGCAGTATTATAGTAGTTATATTCTTGTACATAGGAGCAGTAGTATAGTAGTTATATTCTTGTATATAGGAGCAGTATTATAGTAGTTATATTCTTATATATAAGGGAAGTATTATAGTAGTTATATTCTTGTACATAGGAGCAGTATTATAGTAGTTTATATTCTTATATATAAGGGAAGTATTATAGTAGTTATATTCTTGTATATAGGAGCAGTATTATAGTAGTTATATTCTTGTATATAGGAGCAGTATTATAGTAGTTATATTCTTGTACATAGGGGCAGTATTATAGTAGTTATATTCTGTACATAGGAGCAGTATTATAGTATGTTATATTCTTATATATAAGGGAAGTATTATAGTAGTTATATTCTTGTACATAGGAGCAGTTATTATAGTAGTTATATTCTTATATATAAAGGGGAAATATTATAGTAGTTATATTCTTGTACATAGGAGCAGTAGTATAGTAGTTATATTCTTGTACATAGGAGCAGTATTATAGTAGTTATATTCTTGTACATAGGGGGCAGTATTATAGTAGTTATATTCTTATATATAAGGGCAGTATTATAGTAGTTATATTCTTGTATATAGGAGCAGTATTATAGTAGTTATATTCTTGTACATAGGGGCAGTATTATAGTAGTTATATTCTTATATATAAGGGAAGTATTATAGTAGTTATATTCTTGTACATAGGAGCAGTATTATAGTAGTTATATTCCTGTACATAGGAGCAGTATTATAGTATTATATTCTTGTACATAGGGGGCAGTATTATAGTAGTTATATTCTTATATATAAGGGCAGTATTATAGTAGTTATATTCTTGTATATAGGAGCAGTATTATAGTAGTTATATTCTTGTACATAGGAGCAGTATTATAGTAGTTATATTCTTGTACATAGGAGCAGTAGTATAGTAGTTATATTCTTATATATAAGGGAAGTATATAGTAGTTATATTCTTGTACATGGGGGCAGTATTATAGTAGTTATATTCTTGTACATAGGAGCAGTATTATATTAGTTATATTCTTATATATAAGGGAAGTATTATAGTGGTTATATTCTTGTATATAGTGTAAGCTTTCCGGGGGGTTTAGCTCTAGGATCGCTGTCTGGGTAGACAGAATGGCACGGAACAGTTCATTCAGACAGCAGTTTGGTGAAAACTGGCCGCAACCAGTTTTATTAAAGTCCACAGCACACAGATAAAAACAAATCATAAACAGAAAACCTGGGCTTGTCTAGCCACTAAATTACACTTAGATAGATGGCCCTCTCTATCCGGGACCCAGACTCTACCGTCTGTGCCCAAAACAACACATATCACATATGTACCAGTATGGAGTTTCACAGACACTCCTCTTTATGTCCGAAGGCAACTCCAATGTCCAGACTTGAGAGAGGTCACCTCCTATTCAGTCGCTATTCGCACGGATTCTCACTGCGACTACTCCTGTGTCCGGGGTACTTCCTGCACCCAGACTGAGATAGCTCACACTCTTAGAGACTGCTTCCTTGTGCCAGGACACCTCCCTGTGTCCGGGCTAAAGACAGCTCCCACACTCTTGGAGACACCTTCTGTGTCTGGACCCCTTGTCCAGACTGAATGAGCTCTCTGACTGTGCCCCAAGCACCTACTTCTGGCTTCCTAATCAACACCTGAGTGGATTCAGGTCTGAGCTGCAAGCGTGTACTGAATGGCA
>JARQOD010011956.1:0-21421 GCA_033576555.1 Oophaga sylvatica
GATGGTATATGGGCACGGGACTATGGGATGGAGGATATGTATGATGGTATATGGCACGGGACTATGGGATGGAGGATATGTATGATGGGTATATGGGTACTGGACTATGGGATGGAGGATATGTATGATGGGTATATGGGTACTGGACTATGGGATGGAGGATATGTATGATGGGTATATGGGCACTGGACTATGGGATGGAGGATATGTATGATGGGTATATGGGCACGGACTATGGGATGGAGATATGTATGATGGGTATATGGGCACGGACTATGGGATGGAGGATATGTATGATGGGTATATGGGCACTGACTATGGATGGAGAATATCTATAATGGGTATATGGGCACGGACTATGGGATGGAGGATATGTATGATGGGTATATGGGCACTGGACTATGGATGGAGAATATCTATAATGGGTATATGGGCACGGGACTATGGGATGGAGGATATGTATGATGGGTATATGGGCACTGGACTATGGGATGGAGGAATATGTATGATGGGTATATGGGCACTGGACTATGGATGGAGGATATGTATGATGGGTATATGGCACTGGACTATGGGATGGAGATATGTATATGGGTATATGGTCACTGGACTATGGGATGGAGGATATGTATGATGGGTATATGGGCACGGACTATGGGATGGAGGATATGTATGATGGGTATATGGGCACGGACTATGGGATGGAGGATATGTATGATGGTATATGGGCACGGGACTATGGGATGGAGGATATGTAATGGTATATGGGCACGGACTATGGGATGGAGGATATGTATGATGGGTATATGGGCACTGGACTATGGGATGGAGAATATCTATATGGGTATATGGGCACGGACTATGGGAATGGATGGATTGATGTATGGATGGGTATATGGGTAACACGGACTATGGGATGGAGGATTGTATGATGGTATATGGCACGGACTATGGGATGGAGGATATGTATGATGGGTATATGGGCACTGGACTATGGCATGGAGGAATATTATAATGGGTATATAGGCACGGGACTATGGGATGGAGGATGTGTGTATGATGGGTATATGGTCACTGGACTATGGGATGGAGGATATGTATGATGGGTATATGGGCACGGACTATGGGATGGAGGATATGTATGATGGGTATATGGGCACGGACTATGGGATGGAGGATATGTGTATGTATGGGCACGGACTATGGGATGGAGGATATGTATGATAGGTATATGGGCACGGACTATGGGATGGAGGATATGTATGATGGGTATATGGGCACTGGACTATGGGATGGAGAATATCTATAATGGGTATATGGGCACGGGACTATGGGATGGAGATGTGTATGATGGTATATGGGCACGGGACTATGGGATGGAGGATATGTATGATGGGTATATGGGCACGGGACTATGGGATGGAGGATATGTATGATGGGTATATGGGCACGGGACTATGGGATGGAGGATATGTATGATGGGTATATGGGCACTGGACTATGGGATGGAGGATATTATGATGGGTATATGGGCACTGGACTATGGGATGGAGGATTGTTGATGGGTATATGGGCACTGGACTATGGGATGGAGGATATGTATGATGGTATATGGGCACTGGACTATGGGATGGAGGATATGTATGATGGGTATATGGGCACTGGACTATGGGATGGAGGATATGTATGATGGGTATATGGGCACGGGACTATGGGATGGAGTATTGTATGATGGATAATGGGCATGGACTATGGGATGGAGGATATGTATGATGGGTATATGGGCACGGGACTATGGGATGGAGGATATGTATGATGGGTATATGGGCACGGGACTATGGGATGGAGGATATGTATGATGGGTATATGGGCACGGGACTATGGGATGGAGGATATGTATGATGGGTATATGGGCACTGGACTATGGGATGGAGGATATGTATGATGGGTATATGGGCACTGGACTATGGGATGGAGGATATATATGATGGGTATATGGGCACTGGACTATGGGATGGAGGATTTGTGATGGGTATATGGGCACTGGACTATGGGATGGAGGATATGTATGATGGATATATGGCACTGGATATGGGATGGAGGATATGTATGATGGGTATATGGGCACTGGACTATGGGATGGAGGATATGTATGATGGGTATATGGGCACGGGACTATGGGATGGAGTATATGTATGATGGATAATGGGCATGGGACTATGGGATGGAGGATATGTATGATGGGTATATGGGCACGGGACTATGGGATGGAGGATATGTATGATGGGTATATGGGCACGGGACTATGGGATGGAGGATATGTATGATGGGTATATGGGCACGGGACTATGGGATGGAGGATATGTATGATGGGTATATGGGCACTGGACTATGGGATGGAGAATATCTATAATGGGTATATGGGCACGGGACTATGGGATGGAGGATGTGTATGATGGGTATATGGTCACTGGATTATGGGATGGAGGATATGTATGATGGGTATATGGGCACGGGACTATGGGATGGAGGATATGTATGATGGGTATATGGGCACGGGACTATGGGATGGAGGATATGTATGATGGGTATATGGGCACTTGACTATGGGATGGAGAATATCAATTCAATTCAAAGAAGCTTTATTGGCAGGACTAAATACACATTACTTTTGCCAAAGCAAGTGTACAAAAGGGGAATAGGGATAGGGATGTTGAGTAGGGGCAGATCTAGGGTAGGGGCTATGAAAGTCCATGGCATAGGGAGGGGTGATGGGGCGCAGGTCCGGGGTGGGGGCTATAGAAGTACATGGCATAGGGAGGGGTGATGGTGGCAGATCCGGGGTGGGGAATACCTATAATGGGTATATGGGCACGGGACTATGGGATGGAGGATGTGTATGATGGGTATATGGGCACGGGACTATGGGATGGAGGATATATATGATGGGTATATGGGCACGGGACTATGGGATGGAGTATGTGTGTGCTGGGTATATGGGCACTGGACTATGGGATGGAGGATATGTATGATGGGTATATGGGCACGGGACTATGGGATGGAGGATACATATGATGGGTATATGGGCACGGGAGTATGGGATGGAGGATACATATGATGGGTATATGGGTACGGGGCTATGGGATGGAGGATATATATGATGGGTATATGGGCACGGGACTATGGGATGGAGTATATATATGATGGGTATATGGGCACGGGACTATGGGATGGAGATATTGTTGCTGGGTATATGGGCACTGGACTATGGGATGGAGGATATTATGATGGGTATATGGGCACGGGACTATGGGATGGAGGATACATATGATGGGTATATGGGCACGGGACTATGGGATGGAGGATACATATGATGGGTATATGGGTCACGGGACTATGGGATGGAGGATACATTATGATGGGTATATGGGTACGGGGCTATGGGATGGAGGATATGTATGATGGGTATATGGGCATGGGACTATGGGATGGAGGATATGTATGATGGGTATATGGGCACGGGACTATGGGATGGAGGATATGTATGATGGGTATATGGGCAGGGGACTATGGGATGGAGGATACATATGATGGGTATATGGGCACGGGACTATGGGATGGAGGATATGTATGATGGTATATGGGCACTGGACTATGGGATGGAGGATATGTATGATGGGTATATGGGCACTGGACTATGGGATGGAGGATATGTATGATGGGTATATGGGCACGGGACTATGGGATGGAGGATATGTATGACGGGTATATGGGCACAGGGCTATGGGATGGAGGATATATATGATGGGTATATGGGCACGGGACTATGGGATGGAGGATATGTAGGACCTGAAGCACGTGACCACCGGAGGAGTGGCCGGGGGCGAAGTTAGGCGCCGAGTAGTGGCAGTGACCGGCGATGCTAGAGAGTAGTCAGAACGTGCTGAAGTGAAGCTGGGAGGTTGATGAGGTGCAAAAAGTATTTTTACCTGGACTATCTGCCTGCCCCTTTCCCAGGGAGAGACTTATCCCTGGGACTGGGCTCCGGGGCTGTGCCGTTGGCTCCCACCCCCCAGCAATCCAGCTGGGGGTGGGAGGCCTCACATACCATCAGGAGGCCATACCATCTAGCCAGTCCCAGGGAAGATGGGCAAGAGAAAGCCCTCAGGGGGCCGCAAGACCCCAGGGACCAAGACCCCCGAGGCCGGGACCGTGGCGGTTCCTCCTCCCGGAGGAGAGGCGGCCAGCAGAGGTGCGGCGGTGGAGCCCCCCAACATCTGGGGCTCCAAGGCGGTGGGGAGCCCGTCACCAGCTAAGGCTCCCGCGTCGGGGAGATATTCTGAAACGCGCATCAGGGCGCGTTACACACCCTCTGCCTGACCTCTGTCTATTCAGGTAATGAATTTGGGCTATTGACTTGTATATTTAATGTGGCTACATTGGTTATGGTCGGTGATAAGTGCCTTCTTTTTCCTATGTGAGTGATATATTTTCTGGGATCACACTTATATTTTAACAGGAATTTCTTGCCTATGAAATTACTGGTTTGTATCACCTGTGAGTAATTGATTCCTTACGGGGGGAGTTCAGCTCTATTGCTGGGAGCTAATCTTCCACTATTGGCATTTATTAATTAGCAGTTTTGCACATATTATTGGGAGCTTAATTCAGGGGATAATCTCTATTGTGATTCTCAGCATTATTTTACACTTTTTTGCACCTTTAGCACTTTATAAGGATATTTTGTATATATATCTTTCCTCCTAGGTGGGGAGTTCAGTTTGTTTGTTGCTGTTAGCTATAACACTTTGCATATTAGTTTTGCACATATAATTGTGAGCAGAACACAATTAAGGGGATTATCTTGATTTTCAATATATTTTGCACAATTATTTATATTTTATATATATATATTCTTTCTGATATCAATGATACTCACCTTTTCTGATATGTAGCTCTTGGTTTATATGACTCATGCTGAATTCTACCATACACATGATTGTCTTTGGTGTGTTTTTATGTACTGTGTTAAACCATGAACTAATAAAGGTTTTTTAATAAATTTATTTTTGTCCTTTATATATTTTTAATATTTTTTGTTAATTTTTTATATTATTACCGTATATATTTTATGATCTATGGATATAGTTTTCTTTTAGACATAGTTAGAGACAGGGAGGGATAGTTAGGGTCAGTTTCTTTTCTTTTAGGGACAGCTTTAGTTGGTGAGGGACAGGGTGTGTGTGTTGGGGCCTCTTAGGACTCCGGTTTCCCGGCGGTGGGCTGGTGTGTGGCACGCTTAGCTTTTTGCTTTGTAATTCAGGAAATAATGGATGTTGGGGTTGCAGGCGCTGAACTTGGGCCTCGCAAGTTATGTGAAAAAGAAAGAAAGAAAAAAAAAAAAAAGAAAAAGAAAGAAAAAGAAAAAAGAAAGAAAAAGAAAGAAAAAGAAAGAAAAAGAAAGAAAAAGAAAGAAAAAGAAAGAAAAAGAAAAAGAAAGAGTGTATAGAGTTAATGTTTATAAATGTTTATAGTGCTGTAGTTTAATTAGTGTTTTGTGTGCTAGGTCGTCGGTTAATGTTTGTTTTGTACATAAGTGTAAATAGTCATATGATCGGGGGTACAGTTTAGGTTGGGTGGGGGTTTTGGGGTAAGGGGGGGTTTAAAGAAAAGGGCATATGGACCCGGAAAAAAAAAAAAAAGGGCATGGACCCAGGGGTTGTATATTGTCACTAAGGGGCATAAACTTTCATGGAGCGTGGTGCGGGGGGGGGGGGGGGGGGGATTGTGTGTGGTGTATAAATAGTGTATATATAGGGTTAAGTTGCCTGTACGGCCAGGGAGGCCTTTTTTTTTTCTTTTGGGGTACGGTAAAGGAGTATTGAAGCTCAGTTAGGGGGATGTTCCTGCGTCCTCTGGAGCTGCAGTAAAGGGCTCCGGACTGTTCGGGGGATTTGAAGCCGAGTTCTTTTTTCTGTTAGGCTGTGGTTCCACGGTCCGGAACCACAGCGCTTTGGACGGAGCGGAAATTCCGCTCCGTCTAAGCCCCGCCCCCTTTATGACGCGCGATCTTTCCGGAGGTGTTCAGGACACCTCCGGAACACCTCCGGAAAGAGCGCAGGGCTGCATAGCCCTGTGTTAATTCTGTTGCGGCGACGCACCGTCGCCGCAATACGCGAGGACATGCTGCGGTCTGAAAAGACGCGCCGCATGTCCGGAAACGCAGGTCTGCCACCTGCGTATTGTTACGCATAGTGGAGACGGGATTTCTTGAAATCCCCTCCACTATGCTGTAACATCTGGAATAGGCGTGTTTGGCGCTGCGCCAGCGCACAGCGCCAAACACGCAGCGTATCCTGACCGTGGAAACTCACCCTTACTGCTTGTTATATATTGTAATAATAGTGTGATGTGTGTATAGTCCTGATGTAACAGCAGAATAGTGACCGCAGCTCTGGAGGTGACTGGAGGATAAGACACAATGTAACAGCAGAATAGTGACTGCAGCTCTGGAGGTGACTGGAGGATAAGACACGATGTAACAGCAGAATAGTGACCGCAGCTCTGGAGGTGACTGGAGGATAAGACACGATGTAACAGCAGAATAGTGACTGCAGCTCTGGAGGTGACTGGAGTATAAGACACGATATAACAGCAGAATAGTGAGTGCAGCTCTGGAGGTGACTGGAAGATAAGACATGATGTAACAGCAGAATAGTCACTGCAGCTCTGGAGGTGACTGGAGTACAAGACATGATATAACAGCAGAATAATGAGTGCAGCTCTGGAGGTGACTGGAAGATAAGACATGATGCAACAGCAGAATAGTGACTGCAGCTCTGGAGGTGACTGGAGGATAAGACACGTATAACAGCAGAATAGTGACTGCAGCTCTGGAGGTGACTGGAAGATAAGACATGATTAACAGCAGAATAGTGACTGCAGCTCTGGAGGTGACTGGAGGGTAAGACACGATGTAACAGCAGAATAGTGAGCGCAGCTCTGAGGTGACTGGAGGATAAGACATGATGTAACAGCAGAATAGTGAGTGCAGCTCTGTAGGTGACTGGAGGATAAGACATGATGTAACAGAAGAATAGTGAGTGCAGCTCTGGAGGTGACTGGAGTATAAGACACGATGTAACAGCAGAATAGTGACTGCAGCTCTGGAGGTGACTGAAGGATAAGACATGATGTAACAGCAGAATAGTGAGTGCAGCTCTGGAGGTGACTGGAAGATAAGACATGATGTAACAGCAGAATAGTGAGCGCAGCTCTGGAGGTGTCTGGAGGATGACACAGGATGTAACAGCAGAATAGTGAGTGCAGCTCTGGAGGTGACTGGAAGATAAGACACGATGTAACAGCAGAATAGTGAGTGCAGCTCTGGAGGTGACTGGAGGATGACACAGGATGTAACAGCAGAATAGTGAGTGCAGCTCTGGAGGTGACTGGAGGATAAGACACGATGTAACAGCAGAATAGTGACTGCAGCTCTGGAAGTGACTGGAGGATAAGACACAATGTAACAGCAGAATAGTGAGTGCAGCTCTGGAGGTGACTGGAGTATAAGACACGATATAACAGCAGAATAGTGACTGCAGCTCTGGAGGTGACTGGAAGATAAGACACGATGTAACAGCAGAATAGTGAGTGCAGCTCTGGAGGTGACTGGAAGATAAGACACGATGTAACAGCAGAATAGTGAGTGCAGCTCTGGATGTGACTGGAAGATAAGACACGGTGTAACAGCAGAATAGTGACTGCAGCTCTGGAAGTGACTGGAGGATAAGACACGATGTAACAGCAGAATAGTGACTGCAGCTCTGGAGGTGACTGAGATAAGACACGATGTAACAGCAAATAGTGAGTGCAGCTCTGGAGTGACTGAGATAAGACACGATGTAACAGCAGAATAGTGAGTGCAGCTCTGGAGGTGACTGGAAGATAAGACACGTGTAACAGCAGAATAGTGAGTGCAGCTCTGGAGGTGACTGGAAGATAAGACACGATGTAACAGCAGAATAGTGAGTGCAGCTCTGGAGGTGACTGGAAGATAAGACATGATGTAACAGCAGAATTGTGACTGCAGCTCTGGAGGTGACGGGAGGATAATGTAACAGCAGAATAGTGAGTGCAGCTCTTGAGGTGACTGGAAGATAAGACATGATGTAATAGCAGAATAGTGACTGCAGCTCTGGAGGTGACTGGAGGATAAGACACGATGTAATAGCAGAATAGCGAGTGCAGCTCTGGAGGTGACTGGAGGATAAGACACGATGTAACAGCAGAATAGTGAGTGCAGCTCTTGAGGATAAGACACGGTGTAACAGCAGAATAGTGAGTGCAGCTCTGGAGGTGACTGGAGGATAAGACTGGATGTAACAGCAGAATAGTGAGTGCAGCTCTGGAGGTGACTGGAGGATAAGACTGGATGTAACAGCAGAATAGTGAGTGCAGCTCTGGAGGTGACTGGAGGAGAAGACAGGATGTAACAGCAGAATAGTGAGTGCAGCTCTGGAGGATAAGACACAATGTAACAGCAGAATAGTGAGTGCAGCTCTGGAGGTGACTGGAGGAGAAGGCATGATGTAACAGCAGAATAGTGACTGGAGCTCTGGAGGATAAGACACGATGTAACAGCAGAATAGTGAGTGCAGCTCTGGAGTGACTGGAGGAGAAGACAGGATGTAACAGCAGAATAGTGAGTGCAGCTCTGGAGGATAAGACAGGATGTAACAGCAGAATAGTGAGTGCAGCTCTGGAGGTGACTGGAGGAGAAGGCATGATGTAACAGCAGAATAGTGACTGCAGCTCTGGAGGATAAGACACGATGTAACAGCAGAATAGTGAGTGCAGCTCTGGAGGTGACTGGAGGAGAAGACAGGATGTAACAGCAGAATAGTGAGTGCAGCTCTGGAGGATAAGACACAATGTAACAGCAGAATAGTGAGTGCAGCTCTGGAGGTGACTGGAGGAGAAGGCATGATGTAACAGCAGAATAGTGAGTGCAGCTCTGGAGGATAAGACACAATGTAACAGCAGAATAGTGAGTGCAGCTCTGAGGTGACTGGAGAGAAGGCATGATGTAACAGCAGAATAGTGAGTGCAGCTCTGAGGATAAGACACAATGTAACAGCAGAATAGTGAGTGCAGCTCTGGAGGATAAGACACAATGTAACAGCAGAATAGTGAGTGCAGCTCTGGAGGTGGTCTGTAGACCCTGCGGAGTGACCCAGCAGACTGATCCCAGTAGGATCCTTCTCGCCCGTGTGATCAGCAGATCTTGTACAGTGATCCCCGCACGTCCCACATCCACTGACCCAACTGGAAAGATTCCAAACCAAGAATAGAGGAGCAGCGTCCGGTGCAGGGAACGTCTGGTGGAGATTCTGCACGGGTCGCGGTTCTGTTGGACGCTGCTCCTCTCTACGTCTCATCACTTCCCCCCTCTGCGGCACCGGTGTGAGCGGAGGATGTCGCACCTTCTCCCGGGAACTGGAGCAGCTTTTCCTTTCCGTTATTTCTGGGCTCGGGGTCCGGACATCGCCCTCCTCGTTCCACTCACAGGTGTCAAACATGGCGGCGTCACTGGGGTCACCGGAGAAGACAGAAGGACCTGCGGGAGAATAACATCAGTCACAGGCGGCCGGGACCTGAGTGGGGGTGGTGGGTGCCCAGGACCCCCCCCGGGGAGGATAGTGCCCAGGACCCCCCCCGGAGGAGGATAGTGCCCAGGACCCCCCCCGGACGAGGATAGTGCCCAGGACCCCCCCCGGAGGATAGTGCCCAGGACCCCCCCCGACGAGGATAGTGCCCAGGACCCCCCCTGGAGGATAGTGCCCAGGACCCCCCCCCCCTGGAGGAGGATAGTGCCCAGGACCCCCCCCCCTGGAGGAGGATAGTGCCCAGGACCCCCCCCCTGGGGAGGATAGTGCCCAGGACCCCCCCCCTGGGGAGGATAGTGCCCAGGACCCCCCCCCCCCCCCCGGAGGAGGATAGTGCCCAGGACCCGGCATACTCTGTGCCCCATGGCAGAACGGAAACTTCAGACCAGCGGGAAGGATCACTACTCATCGCCTGCAGCGCTCGCCTTCCACAGGCTGCACTTTATATCAGCGAGTGATCACGCTCCTATGGGTAGAAGCAAACACTGTTTTTCACTGGAAAAGCCCTTTAAGGCTCAGATCAGACTGCTGGCGGCTGCAAGAACGAAACTCAACGAGAAATAACAGAACATCAGGACTAGAAGCCCAGTATATAGTATATATCCACCGCACACCGTATATATGGGGAATTTACACCGCCTTGTACCCTGTATACAGTATATATGGGGAATTTACACCGCCTTGTACCCTGTATACAGTATATATGGGGTATTACCCTGCCCTGTACCCTGTATACAGTATATATGGGGGTATTACCCCTCCCTGTACCCTGTATACAGTATATATGGGGTATTACCCCTCCCTGTACCCTGTATACAGTATATATGGGTTATTACCCCGCCCTGTACCCTGTATACAGTATATATGGGGTATTACCCTGCCCTGTACCCTGTATACAGTATATATGGGGTATTACCCCTCCCTGTACCATGTATACAGTATATATGGGTTATTACCCCGCCCTGTACCCTGTATACAGTATATATGGGGTATTACCCCGCCCTGTACCCTGTATACAGTATATATGGGGTATTACCCTGCCCTGTACCTTATACAGTATATATGGGGATATTACCCCACCCTGTACCCTGTATACAGTATATATGGGGTATTACCCTCCCTGTACCATGTATACAGTATATATGGGTTATTACCCCGCCCTGTACCCTGTATACAGTATATATGGGGTATTACCCCCCCTTGTACCCTGTATACAGTATATATGGGTTATTACCCGCCCTGTACCCTGTATACAGTATATATGGGGTATTACCCGCCATGTACCCTGTATACAGTATATATGGGGTATTACCCCTCCCTGTACCCTGTATACAGTATATATGGGGTATTACCCCTCCCTGTACCATGTATACAGTATATATGGGTTATTACCCGCCCTGTACCCTGTATACAGTATATATGGGGTATTACCCTGCCCTGTACCCTGTATACAGTATATATGGGGTATTACCCCTCCCTGTACCATGTATACAGTATATATGGGGTTTATGTACCCGCCCTGTACCCTGTATACAGTATATATGGGGTATTACCCCGCCCTGTACCCTGTATACAGTATATATGGGGTATTACCCGCCCTGTACCCTGTATACAGTATATATGGGGTATTACCCCCCCTGTACCCTGTATACAGTATATATGGGGTATTACCCTCCCTGTACCTGTATACAGTATATATGGGTTATTACCCCCTGCCCTGTATACGATTGGTATTACCCTGACCCTGTATACAGTATATATGGGGTATTACCCCGCCCTGTACCCTGTATACAGTATATATGGGGTATTACCCGCCCTGTACCCTGTATACAGTATATATGGGGTATTACCCTGCCTGTACCCTGTATACAGTATATATGGGGGTATTACCCCGCCCTGTACCCTGTATACAGTATATATGGGGTATTACCCCCTGCCCTGTATACAGTATATATGGGGTATTACCCTGCCCTGTACCCTGTATACAGTATATATGGGGTATTACCCTGCCCTGTACCCTGTATACAGTATATATGGGTATTACCCTGCCCTGTACCCTGTATACAGTATATATGGGGTATTACCCGCCTGACCCTGTATACAGTATATATGGGGTATTACCCTGCCCTGTACCCTGTATACAGTATATATGGGGTATTACCCTGCCTGACCCTGTATACAGTATATATGGGGTATTACCCCGCCCTGTACCCTGTATACAGTATATATGGGGGTATTACCCCGCCCTGACCCTGTATACAGTATATATGGGGTATTACACTGCCCTGCACCCTTATACAGTATAATATGGGTATTACACCGCCCTGCACCCTGTATACAGTATATATGGGGTATTACACCGCCCTGCACCCTGTATACAGTATATATGGGGTATTACACCGCCCTGCACCTGTATACAGTATATATGGGGTATTACACCGCCCTGCACCTGTATACAGTATATATGGGGTATTACACCGCCCTGCACCCTGTATACAGTATATATGGGGTATTAACCGCCCTGACCCTGTATACAGTATATATGGGGTATTACACCGCCCTGTACCCTGTATACAGTATATATGGGTATTACACGCCCTGCACCCTGTATACAGTATATATGGGTATTACACCGCCCTGCACCCTGTATACAGTATATATGGGGTATTACCCGCCCTGCACCTGTATACAGTATATATGGGGTATTACACCGCCCTGCACCCTGTATACAGTATATATGGGGTATTACACCGCCCTGACCCTGTATACAGTATATATGGGGTATTACACCGCCCTGCACCCTGTATACAGTATATATGGGGTATTACACTGCCCTGCACCCTGTATACAGTATATATGGGGTATTACACCTGCCCTGCACCCTGTATACAGTATATATGGGTTATTACACCGCCCTGCACCCTGTATACAGTATATATGGGTTATTACACCGCCCTGCACCCTGTATACAGTATATATGGGGTATTACACCGCCCTGCACCTGTATACAGTATATATGGGGTATTACACCGTCCTGTACCATGTATACAGTATATATGGGGGTATTACACCGCCCTGCACCCTGTATACAGTATATATGGGGTATTACCCGCCCTGCACCCTGTATACAGTATATATGGGGGTATTACACCGCCCTGACCCTGTATACAGTATATATGGGGGTATTACACCGCCTGCACCCTGTATACAGTATATATGGGGTATTACACCGCCCTGCACCCTGTATATAGTATATATGGGGTATTACACCGCCCTGCACCCTGTATACAGTATATATGGGGTATTACACCGCCTGCACCTGTATACAGTATATATGGGGTATTACACCGCCCTACACCCTGTATACAGTATATATGGGGGTATTACACCGCCCTGCACCCTGTATACAGTATATATGGGGGTATTACACGCCCTGCACCCTGTATACAGTATATATGGGGTATTACTCCGCCTGTACCTGTATACAGTATATATGGGGTATTACACGCCCTGCACCCTGTATACAGTATATATGGGGGTATTACACCGCCCTGCACCCTGTATACAGTATATATGGGGTATATACCCGCCCTGCACCCTGTATACAGTATATATGGGGTATTACACCGCCCTGTACCCTGTATACAGTATATATGGGGTATTACACCCCCTGCACCCTGTATACAGTATATATGGGGTATTACACCGCCCTGCACCCTGTATACAGTATATATGGGGTATTACCCGCCCTGTACCCTGTATACAGTATATATGGGGTATTACACCGCCCTGCACCCTGTATACAGTATATATGGGGTATTACACCGCCCTGCACCCTGTATACAGTATATATGGGGTATTACACGCCCTGTACCCTGTATACAGTATATATGGGGTATTACACCGCCCTGCACCTGTATACAGTAATATGGGGTATTACACCGCCTGCACCTGTATACAGTATATATGGGGTTATATACACCTCCTGTACCCTGTATACAGTATATATGGGGTATTACACGCCCTGACCCTGTATACAGTATATATGGGGTATTACACCGCCCTGCACCCTGTATACAGTATATATGGGGTATTACACCGTCCTGTACCTGTATACAGTATATATGGGGGTATTACACCGCCTGTACCCTGTATACAGTATATATGGGGTATTACCTGCCCTGTACCCTGTATACAGTATATATGGGGTATTACACCGCCCTGCACCCTGTATACAGTATATATGGGGTATTACACCGCCCTGTACCCTGTATACAGTATATATGGGGTATTACACTGCCCTGTACCCTGTATACAGTATATATGGGGTATTACACCGCCCTGCACCCTGTATACAGTATATATGGGGTATTACACCGCCCTGCACCCTGTATACAGTATATATGGGGTATTACACCGCCTGCACCTGTATACAGTATATATGGGGTATTACAACGCCCTGCACCCTGTATACAGTATATATGGGGTATTATACCGCCCTGCACCCTGTATACAGTATATATGGGGGTATTACTACCGCCCTGTACCCTGTATACAGTATATATGGGGTATCACCCCTGCACCTGTAACAGTATATATGGGGTATACACCGCCTGCACCTGTATACAGTATATATGGGGTAATACACCCCCTGCACCCTGTATAAGTATATATGGGGTATTACACCGCCCTGCACCCTGTATACAGTATATATGGGGTATTACACCGCCTGCACCCTGTATACAGTATATATGGGGTATTACACCGCCTGCACCTGTATACAGTATATATGGGGTATTACACGCCTGCACCCTGTATACAGTATATATGGGGTATTATACCGCCCTGCACCCTGTATACAGTATATATGGGGGTATTACTCCGCCCTGTACCCTGTATACAGTATATATGGGGTAATACACCTCCCTGCATCCTGTATACAGTATATATGGGGGTAATAACACCGCACTGCACCTGTATACAGTATATATGGGTATTACACCGCCCTGCACCCTGTATACAGTATATATGGGGTATTACTCCGCCCTGTACTCTGTATACAGTATATACACGCGCTCTGCCATCACTCACCGTTCAGCGTTGCTTCCTGCTGCTCTCAGGATCCTCCATGTGTGATGATGACCATAGAGATCCGGCAGACAGAGCGGCTGTGGATTACAATGATAGAGCCCCAGGTAAATAGAGCAGCTCTGTAGCTGTGACGCTCCCCCTGTGGTGGAGGGTCGCAATGATTTATACTCGGTAATTGCTAGAATGTAGGCGCAAAATGTAAAATGCATGGGGGTAATAAGAAAATGATGACGTCACTGGTGTCAGTACAAAGAGCCAGTGCAGAAGTGGAGACTCAGTGCTGAAACCGCAGACAAACGCAGACAATCAATGTCACCAAAGAAAACAGAACAATGTGCAAAATAAATATCACAATAGAGATTACTGATAACAACAAAAAGCCATAAGAAAGGATGGGAGCAAAATACCAAGGAAAGGGGAGAAGAAACTGCACCGTGTATTCAGCTGTACTCTATAGATAATGTGAATATGATCATATACTCATGATAACACCAGAGAGAGAAGAAGAAACTGCACCGTGTATTCAGCTGTACTCTATAGATTAATGTGAATATGATCATATACTGATGATAACACCAGAGAGGAGAAGAAACTGCACCGTGTATTCAGCTGTACTCTATAGATTAATGTGAATATGATCATATACTCATGATAACACCAGAGAGGAGAAGAAACTGCACCGTGTATTCAGCTGCACTCTATAGATTAATGTGAATATGGTCATATACTCATGATAACACCAGAGAGAGGAGAAGAAACTGCACCGTGTATTCAGCTGTACTCTATAGATTAATGTGAATATGATCATATACTCATGATAACACCAGAGAGAGAGAAGAAACTGCACCGTGTATTCAGCTGTACTCTATAGATTAATGTGAATATGATCATATACTCATGATAACACCAGAGAGGAGAAGAAACTGCACCGTGTATTCAGCTGTACTCTATAGATTAATGTGAATATGATCATATACTATGATAACACCAGAGAGGAGGAGAAGAAACTGCACCGTGTATTCAGCTGTACTCTATAGATTAATGTGAATATGATCATATACTCATGATAACACCAGAGAGGAGAAGAAAACTGCACCGTGTATTCAGCTGTACTCTATAGAATAATGTGAATATGATCATATACTCATGATAACACCAGAGAGAGGAGAAGAAACTGCACCGTGTATTCAGCTGTACTCTATAGAATAATGTGAATATGATCATATACTCATGATAACACCAGAGAGAAGAAGAAACTGCACCGTGTATTCAGCTGTACTCTATAGATTAATGTGAATATGATCATATACTCATGATAACACCAGAGAGAGGAGGAGAAACTGCACCGTGTATTCAGCTGTACTCTATAGAATAATGTGAATATGATCATATACTCATGATAACACCAGAGAGAGGAGAAGAAACTGCACCGTGTATTCAGCTGTACTCTATAGATTAATGTGAATATGATCATATACTCATGATAACACCAGAGAGAGAGAGAAACTGCACCGTGTATTCAGCTGTACTCTATAGATTAATGTGAATATGATCATATACTCATGATAACACCAGAGAGAGGAGAAGAAACTGCACCGTGTATTCAGCTGTACTCTATAGATAATGTGAATATGATCATATACTCATGATAACACCAGAGAGAGGAGAAGAAACTGCACCGTGTATTCAGCTGTACTCTATAGATTAATGTGAATATGATCATATACTCATGATAACACCAGAGAGAGGAGGAGAAACTGCACCGTGTATTCAGCTGTACTCTATAGATTAATGTGAATATGATCATATACTCATGATAACACCAGAGAGAGGAGGAGAAACTGCACCGTGTATTCAGCTGTACTCTATAGATTAATGTGAATATGATCATATACTCATGATAACACCAGAGAGAGGAGGAGAAACTGCACCGTGTATTCAGCTGTACTCTATAGATTAATGTGAATATGATCATATACTCATGATAACACCAGAGAGAGAAGAAACTGCACCGTGTATTCAGCTGTACTCTATAGATTAATGTGAATATGATCATATACTCATGATAACACCAGAGAGGAGGAGAAACTGCACCGTGTATTCAGCTGTACTCTATAGATTAATGTGAATATGATCATATACTCATGATAACACCAGAGAGAGGAGAAGAAACTGCACCGTGTATTCAGCTGTACTCTATAGAATAATGTGAATATGATCATATACTCATGATAACACCAGAGAGAGAAGAAACTGCACCGTGTATTCAGCTGTACTCTATAGATTAATGTGAATATGATCATATACTCATGATAACACCAAGAGAGAAGAAGAAACTGCACCGTGTATTCAGCTGTACTCTATAGATTAATGTGAATATGATCATATACTCATGATAACACCAGAGAGAGGAGAAGAAACTGCACCGTGTATTCAGCTGTACTCTATAGATAATGTGAATATGATCATATACTCATGATAACACCAGAGAGAGAGAAGAAACTGCACCGTGTATTCAGCTGTACTCTATAGATTAATGTGAATATGATCATATACTCATGATAACACCAGAGAGAGAGAGAAACTGCACCGTGTATTCAGCTGTACTCTATAGATTAATGTGAATATGATCATATACTCATGATAACACCAGAGAGAGAGAGAAACTGCACCGTGTATTCAGCTGTACTCTATAGATTAATGTGAATATGATCATATACTCATGATAACACCAGAGAGAGAAGAAACTGCACCGTGTATTCAGCTGTACTCTATAGATTAATGTGAATATGATCATATACTCATGATAACACCAGAGAGAGAGAAACTGCACCGTGTATTCAGCTGTACTCTATAGATTAATGTGAATATGATCATATACTCATGATAACACCAGAGAGGAGAAGAAACTGCACCGTGTATTCAGCTGTACTCTATAGATTAATGTGAATATGATCATATACTCATGATAACACCAGAGAGAGGAGAAGAAACTGCACCGTGTATTCAGCTGTACTCTATAGAATAATGTGAATATGATCATATACTCATGATAACACCAGAGAGAGGAGAGAAACTGCACCGTGTATTCAGCTGTACTCTATAGAATAATGTGAATATGATCATATACTCATGATAACACCAGAGAGGAGAGAAACTGCACCGTGTATTCAGCTGTACTCTATAGATAATGTGAATATGATCATATACTCATGATAACACCAGAGAGAGGAGAAGAAACTGCACCGTGTATTCAGCTGTACTCTATAGAATAATGTGAATATGATCATATACTCATGATAACACCAGAGAGAGGAGAGAAAACTGCACCGTGTATTCAGCTGTACTCTATAGATAATGTGAATATGATCATATACTCATGATAACACCAGAGAGAGGAGAGAAAACTGCACCGTGTATTCAGCTGTACTCTATAGAATAATGTGAATATGATCATATACTCATGATAACACCAGAGAGAGGAGAAGAAACTGCACCGTGTATTCAGCTGTACTCTATAGAATAATGTGAATATGATCATATACTCATGATAACACCAGAGAGAGAAGAAAAACTGCACCGTGTATTCAGCTGTACTCTATAGAATAATGTGAATATGATCATATACTCATGATAACACCAGAGAGAGGAGAAGAAACTGCACCGTGTATTCAGCTGTACTCTATAGAATAATGTGAATATGATCATATACTCATGATAACACCAGAGAGAGGAGAAGAAACTGCACCGTGTATTCAGCTGTACTCTATAGAATAATGTGAATATGATCATATACTCATGATAACACCAGAGAGAGGAGAAGAAACTGCACCGTGTATTCAGCTGTACTCTATAGATTAATGTGAATATGATCATATACTCATGATAACACCAGAGAGAGAGGAGAAACTGCACCGTGTATTCAGCTGTACTCTATAGATTAATGTGAATATGATCATATACTCATGATAACACCAGAGAGAGAGAGAAACTGCACCGTGTATTCAGCTGTACTCTATAGATTAATGTGAATATGATCATATACTCATGATAACACCAGAGAGAGAGAGAAACTGCACCGTGTATTCAGCTGTACTCTATAGAATAATGTAATATGATCATATACTCATGATAACACCAGAGAGGAGAAGAAACTGCACCGTGTATTCAGCTGTACTCTATAGAATAATGTGAATATGATCATATACTCATGATAACACCAGAGAGAGAGAAGAAACTGCACCGTGTATTCAGCTGTACTCTATAGATTAATGTGAATATGATCATATACTCATGATAACACCAGAGAGAGGAGAAACTGCACCGTGTATTCAGCTGTACTCTATAGATTAATGTGAATATGATCATATACTCATGATAACACCAGAGAGAGGAGGAGAAACTGCACCGTGTATTCAGCTGTACTCTATAGATTAATGTGAATATGATCATATACTCATGATAACACAGAGAGAGGAGGAGAAACTGCACCGTGTATTCAGCTGTACTCTATAGAATAATGTGAATATGATCATATACTCATGATAACACCAGAGAGAGGAGAAGAAACTGCACCGTGTATTCAGCTGTACTCTATAGAATAATGTGAATATGATCATATACTCATGATAACACCAGAGAGGAGGAGAAGAAACTGCACCGTGTATTCAGCTGTACTCTATAGATTAATGTGAATATGATCATATACTCATGATAACACCAGAGAGAGGAGGAGAAACTGCACCGTGTATTCAGCTGTACTCTATAGAATAATGTGAATATGATCATATACTCATGATAACACCAGAGAGAGAAGAAACTGCACCGTGTATTCAGCTGTACTCTATAGATTAATGTGAATATGATCATATACTCATGATAACACCAGAGAGAGAAGAAACTGCACCGTGTATTCAGCTGTACTCTATAGATTAATGTGAATATGATCATATACTCATGATAACACCAGAGAGAGAAGAAACTGCACCGTGTATTCAGCTGTACTCTATAGAATAATGTAAATATGATCATATACTCATGATAACACCAGAGAGGAGAGAAGAAACTGCACCGTGTATTCAGCTGTACTCTATAGATTAATGTGAATATGATCATATACTCATGATAACACCAGAGAGAGGAGGAGAAACTGCACCGTGTATTCAGCTGTACTCTATAGAATAATGTGAATATGATCATATACTCATGATAACACCAGAGAGAGGAGAAGAAACTGCACCGTGTATTCAGCTGTACTCTATAGAATAATGTAAATATGATCATATACTCATGATAACACCAGAGAGGAGGAGAAGAAACTTGCACCGTGTATTCAGCTGTATTTTATAGAATAATGTGAATATGATCATATACTCATGAAACACCAAGGGGAGAAGAAAACGCACCGTGTATTCAGCTGTATTATAGATTATGTGAATATGATCATATACTCATGTAACCCAGAGAGAGAGGAAACTGCACCTGTTTTCAGCTGTACTCATAGATTTAAAGTGAATATGATCATTTCTCATGAAACCCAAGAGGGGAAGAAACTGCACCTGTATTCAGTGTACTCTATAGTTTTAAAGTGAAAATGATCATTTACTATGATAACACCAGAGAGAGGGAGAAACGCCCGGTTTTTCAGCTGTACTCTAAGATAATGTGAATATGATCTTTTCTCATGAAACCCAGAGAGAGAGAAACGACCGTGTATTCGCTGTACTCTAAGATTAAAGTGAATATGTCTATCTATGATAACACCAAGAGAGAGGAAACTGCACCGGTATTCCTGTACTCTTAGATTTAAAGTGAAAATGATCATATACATGATAAAACCAAAGAGGAGAAAAAACTGCACGTGTATTCAGCTGTACCTATGATTTAAAGTGAAATGTCATATATCATGATAACACCAGAGAGGAGAAAAAACTGCACCCTGTAATTTCCCGCTCTTAATTAAAGTGAATATGATCATTACTATGTTAAACACCCGAGAGGAGAAGAAACTGCACCGTGTATTCAGCTGTACCTTGATTTAAAGTGAATATGTTTTATATACTCATGAAACACCAGAGAGGGGAAAAATGCAGTTTATTCAGCTGTCTCTTGATAATGTGAATATGAATATACTCATGATAAAACCAAGAGAGAAAAAAACTGCAACCCTTATTCAGCTGACCTTAGATTTTTTGAATTTGATCTTATATCATGATAACACCAGAGAGAGAAGAAACTGCACCGTGTTTCAGCTGTACTCTAAGATTAATGTGAATATGCTTACCAGATACACCAGGAAGGAGAAGAAATGCACCGTGTTTCAGTTACTCTATAGATTTTTGTGAATAGTATATACTCATGATAAAACCCCAAGAGAGAAAAAACTGCAAGTGTATTCGCTGTACTCTATGAAAAATGTGAATATGTCATATACTCTGATAAAACCAGAGAGGAGAAAAAACTGCACCTTTTATTCAGCTTTTCTATAGATTTTTGTGAATATGATCAATACTCTTGTAAAACCCGGAGGGAAGAAACTGCACCGTGTATTAGCTGTACTCTTTGATTTTGTAATATGATCTTTTACTTGATAACACCAGGAGAAAAGAAACTGCACGTGTATTAGCTGTACCCATGATTAAAGTGAAAAGATTAAAACCATT